>PVJS01019013.1:11608-34303 GCA_004027185.1 Glis glis | reverse complement strand
TTTTTTTTTTTTTTTTGCGGTACCGGGGATTGAATCCTGGGGTGTTCTACCTCCGCGCTACACCCCCGGCCCTATTTTTTTATACTTTATTTTGAAACTGGGTCTCACAAAGTTGCGGAGGGCCTCACTAGGTAGAGAGAGAGAGAGAGAGAGAGAGAGAGAGAAAGAGAGAGAGAGAGAGAGAGAGAGAGAGAGAGAGAGCTGAGGCTGGCCGCGAACCCGGATCCTCCGGTCTTCGCCTCCCAAAGTACTAGGATTACAAGTGTGGGCCACCACGCCCGGCGAAGTCTCTTACTGTTATTGCATTGCCGTCTGTTTCTCCCTTCACTTCTTTCACTGTTTATATATTTAGGTGTTCCAATGCTATATGCATATATATTTTTGGTGGGCTAACCTTTTTATCATTATATAATGTCCTTTGTCTCTTATGACAGTTTTTACCAAAAGTCTGTTTTGTCTGATGTAAGTCTAGCCACTCCTGCTCTCTTTTGGTTACCATTTTAATGTATTTTTCCCCATCCCTCCACTCTCAACCTATGTGTGTCCTTAAATCCAAAGTTAATCTCTTGTATATAACATATAATTGGTCTCATTTCTTACCCATTCAACTATTCTATGTCTTTTGATTAGGGAATTCAAGCCATTTACATTTAAAGGAATTATTGATAGGGAAGAATTTACTATTACCCTTTTATTGTTTTCTGTTAGTCTTGTAGTTTTTTGGGGGGGCACTTGGGATTGAACCCAGGGGCATTCTACCTCCGAGCTACACCCCAGCCCTATTTTTTTATTCTTTATTTTGAAACAGGGTCTCACTAAGTTGCGGAGGGCCTCACTAAGTAGCTGAGGCTGGTCGCGAACCCAGATCCTCCGGTCTCAGCCTCCCAAGTACTGGGATTACAAGCATGCGCCACCACGCCCGGCTAGTCTTGTAGTTTTTTTGTCTTTTCCTCTCTTGCTGTCTTCCTTTTCATTTTGTTGAATTTTTTGTATTTGATAGGTGTTTATTCCTTTCTTTGCTTCTTTTGTGTAACTTCTATAGGTGTGTGTATATGTGTGTGTGGTTACCTTGGGGCTTATATAAAACATAACAGTCTTGTTTTATACTGATGATAACGTAAGTTCAATTGTGTACAAAATATTATGCTTTAATTTATCCTCCCACACACACATTTTAGTGTCACATTTTACATCTATTCATATTGTGATTTTTAACTTGTTTTTGTTATAATTATTTTCATACTTGTCTTTTAACTTTTATACTAGAATCAAAAGTGATTTTTCCAGTACTTTAAATTTGTCTATATATTTAATGAGTTCCATACTTCCTTATTATGTTTCCATTTAGCATTCTTTCATTTCAACTTCTAAGAACTCCTTTAGAATTTCTTATAAGGCAGATCTGGTAGTGACAAACCTCCTCAGTTTTGTTTGCCCCAGAAAAGTTGTCCTTCAAAATGAAGGAGAGATAAAGACTTACCCAGACAGACAAAAAGGGAATAAAGAGAATTCATCCACGAGTTGTGGCTGAATTGATTTATTTGTGAGGGAGTGGAGGGCCCAGGGCTTCCTCCTCTACATCTTGCTACTGTCAGTCTCTGTATAAGTTTCTGAACAGCAGAAATATTGAGGGGGGAAGTTCTCTCCAAGCAACAAACAGGGAGGGATAGAATCAGGCTTAGGAATCGTGTGTGTGTGTGTGTGTGTGTGTGTGTGTGTGTGTGTGTGTTTTACTGGAGATTGAACCCAGAGGCATTCTACCTCTAGGTAGTACCCCCGCCCTTTTGTTGTTGTTGTTGTTATTTATTTTTTGTTTTGAAACAGGGTCTTCCTGAGGCTGGTTTTGAACCTGCGATCCTCCCATCTCAGTCTCCCAAGTACTTGCATGTGAAACTATGCCCAGCTAGTAACAATTCTTAAAGTTGATACTTGTGTGATAAACTTACCACATTATACATAGGTTAAATTGCATATAAGCATTTATATTAAGAAAAATCAATATTTACTTTTTAAAATAAAGCACTATGTTTAAAGGAACAAAAGCACATTTAGTTGACCATAAATTTTCCCGATAATGCAATGCTTGCCTCTCTTCCTTCTCCTGACCTCTCCCATGATTCTCTTGTCCGAAAGGTCAATGAGACAAACGAAAAAGAATATGCCACAGCTTTACTTTCCCAGAAAGGCTGTGCTAGTTTTATTTGCATGAGTTTCTGTTGAATGGTCTACTAATCAAATCAGAGTGCAGGCTTTCAAAGCCTTTCATTTCTAATCTCTGAGAGAAGCAATACATAAATTAATAAAAGGAGAACTCTTTTTAATTGCATAGTACCTTTTAGTTTATAAAATGCATTTCATCTTTGAATCAACTCAACTTATATAGCTATTTCAAGTGTCCATCTCCAGTGTTCCCCTGCTCAGAATCCATCCCCTCCACTTCTTGTGGGAATAGACCTCTTGATTTTTCTTTGATTAGGCATCCTTCCCACTAGCACAGGACTCAGATGAGACCGACTTTAACCCATGCCCAAATCTAAGTGTGGGCTGTGTCTCAGGCTTAGACAATCAGTATATTTCACCTCCCTAGCCACAGTGACTATTCAGAGATGAACATGTGACTTAAATCACTCAGAAAGACTAAATTATGGGATTTTCCTGAAATTGATAAACCAAGAGGCAGTTCACTGAAGGAAAGAAGATACTAAAGACTAATGTGCTCAAATCCAACATTTTTTCTGGAGTCAGCCCTGCCCAAGAATATCTTTGAGCCCAGCCAGGGTAACCAATTGTTCCTCCCAGGTGGCCCCAGCCCGAGATGTTTCCTAGGACATGAGACTTTCAATGCTAAAACCAGAGAAATCCTGGGCAATCCAGAATGAATTTGTCACCCTACCCGCCACCACAAAGCGGCATAAAATGCAAGCTCCCCAGCCCGGAAGCAGGATTTGAATTCTTCTTTACCAGTGATTACCTTCCTGTGCTCCAAGAGAACAAGCGTCCAAGTGCCGGGCAGAGATTTTAGAGAAAATAAATGTAGCAACTATCAGTTCCCTTGTTCTATTTAATCCTTAAATGATTAGCAAAAAAAAAATCTAAGATCATTCTTAACAGCCCCATTTTTCAATTATCAAGTGCTGAATTAAAATGGAACGCAAACACTAAAATTTAACACACTGCTAAAAATGAGCATGTCTAAAATATTAATAGCAACTCTAAATGATTTATCATGCCCTCTTGGGCTTATTTTATGATTTATTGATGTCATTTTAGCGGCTCCATGGGTGACAGTCACCTTGCTGTGTGTGTGTTCTGATGGGCTTCTAGGCTAGTTATTCAGTCAACTACACTCGGACCTTTGCTGCATGCACATCAGATGGTAGGTGAAGTAGAAAAAGTAAAGATTTTTTCATAAATCAGAGAATCATAGGGTTAAAAGTCTTTAAAGGTGATTATTTCTTATTTTCTTGACTTCCTGGAGGGCCATACTGAAACTATCTTCAATCAACCTCCCTTGTTAATTTATAATGTCAGTCTTTGCAGGCAAGAAATTCTACTTTAGAGCTACCCTTTACCCTCTCTGCACCAAGGAAAGTATGTTTACTGGAGAATAGCTCATGATTTCTGTAATAGTAAACTTCCCTTCCTTGGCCTAATAATGTAGTTTCCAAACCCTGCTTCTCCTCTCACAGACATTAATGCTTGGCCTTCGACTTTATGATTTTCTTCTAGTTTCCCTACACGTTTTCTAAGACTTTCTGAGATTCTGGAACCCAAAATCTGCTCTAATAGAAATTGGGTTCGCTTTTGCTTCTTCCCCAGACCCTGTCCTGGCATCTCTCAGCCATATCCCTTTCTCCAGAGACAAGAAGTTCTGGTTCTGCCTTCTGGACAAGTAGATCTTCTTTCTTCTCTTCTTTCCACTGTCAGCCACACAGATCCAAGTAGGAGCCACATGGACCCAGTTTCTGGAGAAACTGCCTCGGTTAAAAAATTATCATTCCCCGAACCTACCATATGACCCAACTATACGACTCCTGGGTATCTACTCAAAACAGTTGAAACCAGACTAGCATAGTAATGCATATCTATGTTTACAGCTGCACAACTCAGAATTGCTAAACTATGGAGCCAGCCCAAATGTTCATCAACACATGAATGGATTACAAAATTATGGGATATACACACAATGGAATTCTACTCCATCATAAAGAAGAACAAAATTGTGTTATTTGCAGGGAAATGGGTGGAACTGGAAAATATTATGCTAAGTGAGAGGAGTCAGTCACAAAAAGTGAAAGGTGAGATGTTTTCCCTCATATGTGGAAGCTAGGGAGAAATTGGGACACAGGAGGGACTCTAGACAAAGGAGGAGAAATCTTAGTGGAGAGAGGAGGGGACCTAACTGAGGGAGGTGGGAGAGGGAAGGGAGACTTGAAGAGGGGCATGGTGTATATACACAAACTTATCAATGGAGGGAGAGGGAGTGGGGTGGGAACTGGGGGAGGGCTCAACAAGTGCTGTGTGCATGTTGCCTCTATCACCCTGAACTTCATCACGATGTATGATTACAATGCACCAATAAAAAAAAGAGGTCATCACAATAGATGCTGAAAAAGCATTTAACAAAATCCAACACCCATTCATGCTAAAAACACTGCAGAGAATCAGAATAGAAGGAACATACCTCGACATTATAAAGGCAATATACAATAGGCCCACAGCCAACATCTTACTGAATGGGGAAAAACTATGAGAGTTCCCTTTAAAATCAGGAACAAGACAAGTATGTCCACTGTCACCACTCCTTTTTGATATAGTACTGAGACTCTAGCCAGAGCAATAAGGCAAGGGAAGGAAATCAAAGGAGTACAGATAGGAAAAGAAGAATCGAAACTATCTCTATTTGCAGATGACATGATACTATACTTAGAAGACCAAATAAACTCAGTCAAAAGACTTTTAGAACTGATCAACAAATTCAGCCAAGTGTCGGGATACAAAATCAATCTTAAAAAAATCAGAAGCTTTTCTATATGCCAACCATAAATCCACTGAAAAAGAAATCCAGAAAACATTTCCACTACGATATCCTCTGAAACAATAAAATACTTAGGAATAAACCTAACCAAGGGGCGGGGGGCTTTCTGAGAATCCATCAAATCAAATCATGTTGACAACTGCCTGTCTTCCTATTTGAAATTATAACCAAAACCCAGACTTGCATGTAGCATTAATGAACTAGGAAAAATAAAACATCAGAGTCTTATTCTGTATTAATTTTTCTGCATCCAATATTTGACTTACTTTTTGAACTCCAGTTCAATATTGCTGACTCATGATCACTGAATTTTTTCACCAGACATAGTTTTTTGTCTTATTTCGGTGACACTTGTTTTTCCTTACTATGTAATTACATAGGCAGCACCCAGTAATCCTAGGATGTAGTATGTAATTGCTAAAGCTTAAACCCTGGTAAACAGTTCACTGATAGGACCTAAGGGAGAAATAGAATCATGGTATTAAAATATGCCACATTTCTTTTCTTTTCTTCTTGACATTTTTTTTTTTTTTTTGCAGTACCAGGGAGTGAACCCAGGGGCGTTCTAACTCTGAGCTACACCCCAGCCCTATTTTTTATCCTTTATTTTGAAACAGGGTCTCACGAAGTTGCAGAGGGCCTCACTAAGTAGCTGAGGCTGGCCGCAAACCCGGATCCTCCGGTCTCAGCCTCCCAAGTACTGGGATTACAAGCGTGCGCCACCACGCCCGGCTTCTTCTTGACATTTTTATTGGTGCAATGTAATTATACATCATAATGAGATTCAAAGTGATACAAACATACATGCACACATCACTTGGAAAATCTGTCACATTTCTACTCTATCTCAGGCATTTAAAAGAGATGATTACGTTTATGAAGACAGGAAAACACCGTGGTTACTCAACATGCACCTGTTTATTGAGTGCTTACGTATAATCCAGCACCTTCCTGGTCATAAATGTGCAGGAAGCAGGAGCTGGGCCCAGCCTGGCACCAGTGAAAGATCAGTAACATGAACTGGGATTAGCAGGAACTCCTGCCTGTGCAGTGAGAGGTGTTGGTTGGGATCTCTGAGGAGTCAACACTGAGCTAGAGTTGGAAGAGCAAAAGGTTCACTGCACTGAGAAGTAACATTTTGTGGAAAGAAACAGAAAAAGTTGGGTTTGGCCATAGGGAGCTGTCAGACCGTGCTGCTGATCTGACGACGTCTCAACCCAGTGAAGAACTTCGAACAAAGATTGTCCATGAATGGGGGTCAGCGTCAGTGGATAGCTATGCCTGGGGGCAGCCCCAGAAGAGTTTGATGTGGGCTCAAAAGCTGAATGAGGCCTGAAAGAGTTAACAGCTGGAATCGTCAGCTAACTCCATTTCTGGCAGCTGAGCCTCATGTTCTTTGGTGAAGCGGGGCCCGTCGTACACACATAAATAATGTCCAGGGAAGCTGAAGATCAGGCAACACGTGTGGGGCTAAAAATTCTAAACTCAGTGACATGGCTTCAACTCAAACAAGGTCAGGAGTAAAAGGGATCGGAGTGGGTGTTACAGCGCAGGAATGACCTGTGCATTTGGTTTAACACCAGCTGGAATTTAAGATTTTCTTTTATGGACAAGAGAAGATACAAAGTCATTGTGGCTTAAAGGGTCAGGGGTGTGATAGACCATTAAAGACATATAAACAGCCCTCTGCCCTAGGCAGGGACGTGATTTTGGAACTCTGGGGACATATGACATTTGTGCTATGTTCTACTGCTTAGTAGCAGAAGCCCAAATGTTACAGCTACCCTAAACATGCCTGAGTTTGGCAAAGTGGTTAAGGAAGCAGGCTCTGGAGTGATACCATCAGTCCAAGTCCCAGTACCACCCCTTCAAGCTCCGTGACCTTGAAAATGTCACTTATCCTCACTACTTCATTGGATGTAAAATATGGACAAAAAATAATGCCTATCAGGTAAGGTTGTTGTTAAAGTTAAACCCATGTTACTCAAAGTGTGTGTCCTGAAACAGTAGCATCCCCAACACACTTGTTGGAAAGAAATGTAGAAAACTTTTGAGCCCCATCAAAGACCTTCAGAATCAGAATTTCCAGGTGACTTTTGTGCAGATTAAAGGTTGAAAAACACCGGGTTGATGATTTAATGTACATCAAACACTTAATAGGGTGTTTGGCATGTATCAAACCACACGATGGATATAACTTTTTATTGTTTGGGTTATTATCGTTATTTTCATTCTGAATCATCTTGGACAGGCACATCGCTTAAGAACTATGAAAGGATGATTAGAATGTCCAAATATCTGAGGACCAGATGAGGTTTAAAAGTCCTTGAAAACTCTCAGAGACCCTTGCTGTGTACTCACGATCATATAGTGGTAATAGTATTTCACCCTCATTTATCATATATGTCAGGCACAATTCTCAGTGCTTTACATGCATTATCTTAATCATCCAACAGTGCTGTAAAATAGATATAATTTTTAACAATTATTTTATAGCTGACTAAACCGAAACATGGAGAGATTAAATAAGTTGCTCAGTGAAACACAGAAGAATAAAGTCAGGATTTGAACTTTGGTAATCTTATATGACAAACTACACTCTTAATCTGTCCCTCTATGCGGGCCATCGGAGAGAGTTAAATCAAACTAACTCCAAGACAGTCAGTGATATCCGATGAAACATCGACAGATCATGGCTACGGCACGCAACATTCAGGCTGTGGCTCTCAAATGTGGCTGCACATTGCACATTAGAGTTTTTCTCAAAGAGTAGATTTAAAAAAAAAAACAGAGGCTTCTTAAGTGTCATTCCCAGAGCTTCTGTTTCAGTAGATTAGAAGAACAGACAAGGTTCTTGTTTTTTTTTTAAGTTGTTAATGATTAATCTGATGCAGAATTAGGAATGAGAATGTGGGGAAGATGGTTCAACTAGCCACTTCTTCAGTGTGCACCATGTGGTAAGTTAAACTTCTTTCCAAATAATTGGAAGGAAGGAGGAGGAAAGGGAAGAGGAGGGAAAAGGAAAGTGAGGGAGAGAGACTGGCTGCCTATGGAGGTGTGAGCAATTCCCCCAACTCCTACAACAATCTTGGCTTCCCTGCATGTGTGGTACATGACAATTGCACATCTCCGGAGCCTCCGTTACTTGGGGGATGCTTAATAGCACTGAGTAGGAAATGTCTTGGTACCACTCCATGGGGTAATCTAGTCTCACCTTGGAGACACTCTTTCACCCGAAAGGAGGAGAGTAGAAGCTTTCACATCACCTGAGACCACAGTGAGGGCTCTCTATCACAGCTGGAAGAGGAGGGCGGAGCTCCAACAGGAAAGAGGGAATGGAGTCATAGAATCCACAGGTGCACAGGGAGAGTAGAATATCAGCATTTTTCAGAACATTCCACGTCCAAGCAGGTCTACAGAGCTGGTTGGTAAACCTTAGACCTGAAGCAAACTTCTACCCTGACATACACAGCGCCAGAGAACAGTCAGAAAATAGCAATACAAGCTCAGCCTTATACAGATAGCCTGTGACACTGAAGAGATGGACTATAGGTAAGAAGAAGGGGACCAGAGGAGAATAGAGACTCTAACAGAAAACAATCCTGAACCACTCACACGGAGAGGGGAGAATGGGACGATGAGGTCAAATTCTACTTTATGATAGTTTGTGGTCTGTCATCTATATTAATGTGGAAGTTGAAAGCTAGTTTTAATTCCAGGGTTTAGTTTCAATCATTCCCAACAGATCATTTTTATTATCCTCATAAAGCATTAATTCAAGAAACCTTCAAGATTATCAGACAAAGATACCTGGACCAAATAGACCCAAGGTGAACATTACAGTTACAGTCTGACACCCAACTTGAGTAAACAGAAATGCCTAGAAACGTCTTTCTCCAGCTTTCTGTCACTCTCAGTGACATTACACAGCCATCTCTCAAAGGCTATGGAAATAGAACAGGTTAGCAAACAATGAATAAAAATGGCTCTTTCTGTGAATCGGGTGTTTTGAATTGAAAACCTGTTCATGATGTACTAGACTACAGCATACTTAGTAAGAATCCCAGATTTGAATGGAGTGAAATCAATAGCTGAAATTGAAGAGGCATTTAGGTTAAAAACAAGTGGATAATCTTTTCTAAATAAAGCTTTAATTAGCATTCATACTTAAATAAAACATTACAGATTTTACTTTATTGTTATTTAACATCCCCGAATTCCTCAGGGATGCTCCAGGTACCAGGGACTAACCACAGTGGTGAATAATTCATGCAGACTATAGAGCCATAGATATAAAAAAGAAGAGCAGTTGATTGGTTTTTTCCCAAGAAATTGTTAATGTTACATTACATTTTATTGAACTGGCCTCAAAATATAACAGCGTCTGAACATTATTATTGCAGTTATTACCTTTCCTTTCCAAGTGCCAGATCTTGTTCTCTCTTGAGTTGATACATTATGATTACTTTTGCTTACTTTAGAGATTTGCTTTTTCTAGGGGGGAAAAAAATGCTTGACTAGAACCTCTCATATTCAAATTTCTTCAAGTTACAACCATTTGCTATCGAATTTAAATAATCTCCTTTATCTTATTGGGGGTCCGTTTGTTCATTCCCAACCGACACCTTCTATTTAATACGTGGAACTGTTCCTTCCTGCCCTTTCTCCCTAACTACAAAGGACAAATGTGTCTTTCATTAGTCACACGCCCCACATCGCCCAAGGAATCAGGACAGCTGACATTTCTGCACAAATATGACCAGGGCAGAATTGAGTGTGACTGAAAGATTCTGTGGGTCCAATTCACCTTGGATTAAGCTAGAGAACTGATTTCCAGGGACTTGAAAACAGCTGTCATGGGGCAGACAGGGCACTGAGCAGGAGATGCGGGTGCGGGGCTTGGTTTGGGCTATTTGCCTCCCAGAGAAACTTCCGTGACCAATACTTCTCTGTTTCCCAGTAGGCGTACCACTGTTTGCCGACACTGCATTACTCACCCTCGTGCATGGATCTCAGGATATTTTAGGTGTTTCTGCTTGAGTTTTTATTTTACAGCTTGGGGTATTTTGTGTATGAGTGGTTTGGGGATATTTATTTATCCGTGGTCATTCAGAGAAACTGAGCTCAGAGTTCTTTATGCTCAACTTTAAGCTGTGAGGCCTTCCTTCCCGATTGCTCATCAGAATTCCAGTTCTGCATAAAGGAAATGCACAAACTGGGTTGAAATGTATCTATGAGTTGTGGAAACTTCCTTGATCCAGCAGGGTAAAGTTAGGGCACGTGCTTTGGGCACAGAAGAACCAGGTCAGGCCCAGGCTTCCCCAGCCTCTCATCCTCAACTGCTTAAAAATACTGTTATAGGTAACCAGAGTTGCTAATGTCAAGAGAAATCGAAAGACAATAGCAGCAAATTGTAATGCATGTAACCAGCATGTCTCATTTCATAGACTGTGTTGAATAACAGCCAACCTCATCCCAAGAGGATCCCCAAGGAGTGTCTGAACCCCCATATCAGAGGGAAATCAGTTTATCTCTTGATCCTCTCACCCCTTCCCTACACCTAGAATTCCAGGATGCTCAATAGTCTAAGGAGGGAGTCCTGCTTGCTCCTGTCTCACTACGCTGCTACTTTGGAGCCAAACGCACTTGATTAAGGCTGGAAGTTTCAACACACGTCACAAAGCTGCTTGTGGAGGCTCCGCCCCACCGACACTGGCTCCTCCCCACCGACGCCTAGGCCCCGCCCCACTGACACTAGCTCCTCCCCACCGAGGCCTAAGCTCCTCCCCACCGACGCTGGCTCCTCCCCACCGAGGCCGCTCTTTCTGCTGGTTCTGACGTATGGTCCACAGTGATGGGCTGAGGCTGGGATACTGCATTTGTTACCTGCCCAGGCTGTAGTGGTTCTTCTAAGTCCCATGGAGGAGAATTCCCATCCCTTAGTGCTAAGTGCGGCCATGAATCCACGCCAGCCTTCCTGGACTTCAAAACGTAGCTCTCCAGCTTAACTCCACAGCCTCCTCCTCCTCAGGACGAGAACCTCATGGACCCCAAACCAGATGGCATCGTACTTGCCACCCCTTAGAAAGAGAAGATTTTCGGGCCCAAGCCCAGGCTCACATCCTACCACTAAATGAATGAAACACCCTTCAGAGGAGAAACGACCAACAGCCGCTATGCTGGGATCTCTAATTCCTACACCCCGAAGACTGTTAGATACAAGGCAGTCAGCTACTTTCCTGTGCAATAGTTTCTTGAAACTGTGCATAACACAAATGTGACAGTATTGAGAAACTGACTGGGATCTACTTCATGTGCACCAGTATGCATGTAATCATATGTTAATATATTTTGGTAGTGAACGTGGTTGCTTCTGACGGTAAGGAGATAGGGGATAAGATTTTTAGAAATCTGTTTTTGTAAGACAACATACAGAACTCTTTGGCTCTTTAAAGTATGATCATTTGTAAATTTGATAACGTAAAAACAAAAAAAAATCTAAGTATAATACTACTGTGAGATAAAATAAAAGAATGTTGTAGAGAAAATCAGACACATAGTCTCAGGAAGAGGGATAGCTTCAGGCTTCTCAGCGCCTCCACCAGATGCCTGAGACAAGGGGGAAATGTTTTCTAATTGCTGAGAAAATGGTTTCCATTAGAATTCTATGCCCAGTCAAACTCATGTCTTGCAGTAGAATAGAGGCATCATTAAGCATATGAGGCATATTGGCCAGGTTAGTTGAATATAGCAGGAGTTGCTCTATACAGTTTAAGCTGAAAGAACTAGTTACAAAATAGAGAAGAGCTCAGAAACTGAGGGGCAGGAGACACCGCGCTTCCAGGAGGGATACCCAGCACCAGAGCGGAAGCTGCCTGCTAATGCAGCCCCTGCCTCTCATGGAAAATGCCAAACCAGCCCCTGCCACTATCAGGACGTTGACAGATCAGGTGCTGTGGCTGCACAAGGGGGAAATGTTTTCTAATTGCTGAGAAAATGGTTTCCATTAGAATTCTATGCCCAGTCAAAATCATGTCTTGCAGTAGAATAGAGACATCATTAAGCATATGAGGCATATTGGCCAGGTTAGTTGAATACAGCAGGAGTTGCTCTATACAGTTTAAGCTGAAAGAACTAGTTGGACTCCAGAACCCTGCAGCATGGCCTCGTTCAGATCCGAACCAGCGGCAGGCAAGCCTCAGGCCCTGTCTCTTTCCCAAGTCATTCAGTTCTGGATTCCGATTTTGAGTGTGGCAAAGATGCACTTGGCCGGTGGACTTGAAACCACAACTGGACAATGACCTGAAACACTTCTTTGTTGAGAATGCAGAATTTATAGTGTGGGGAAAGTGTTAAAATGATGGGGGGTGGGGCAGCTCAAATGACCACTGCACAAAAACTTTTACCTCTTAGGAGCTGTTTCTTAGCTGCTAGAAGATGCTGGATTCTTCAAACAAGACAATGAATCATTAAAGATGGCAATATGAATTAGGAAACAGTAGATCTAACACAGGGAGGTAGGCAAAGACAATTCCCAAGGTGAAGATGAGGGAAAGTATAAAGAACAATCTGTGTGGAGCAGAAAGATAGAGCCAGCTCAGAGGGAGGAGGGACAGGGAGGAATCCGAGGGATCTCTTGATGTGCTAAACCCTATTGAAAGGATCCACCACTGCCAGAGGGCTACGATGGCCACAGAGATCAATGGGCAACTTCTTTATGGGGGCGTGGGGTAGCAAGTACTAATCCTAAGAAAAATAAAAGTTATATAAGAAAAGAAATATAAAGCTGGGCACAGTGGTGCATGCCTACAATCCCAGTACTTAGGAAGTTGAAACAGGAGGATTATAAGTTCAAGGCCAGCCTCAGCAACTTAGTAAGACCCTGTTTCACAATAAAAAATCAAAAGGTCTGGGGGTGCAGCTCAAAGGTAGAGCACCCCTGGGTTCCATATTCTAGGAGAAGAAAGGGAAGGAAGGAAGGAGGGAGAAGGGAAGGAAGAGAAGAGTATAGGGTTGGGGTTTGGCTCAGTTGTAGAGCACAGGCTTAGCATAATGGAGGCCCTGGGTTCAACCCTCAGTACGCAGGCGCGTGCACATACACAGAGAAAGAGAAATATAATTTTAGGTGCTACTTGTCTCAGGTGTGAATAGCATTCACCTGGGCCTGAGGATGTAAACACTGAATGCTGATAACAGTAGAGATGACTAACTGTAGGGGGAGGACAGGAGAAAATGTGTAGGAGGGGAAACACTGTGGGCATGAGGGCCAAGTCCTCCTCTCCCACCTCAGGAAGCCAAAGATAATCGCCAACATTTAAAAAGCAAGAGAGAGTGATATAAGCAATAGAGGCATTTTGTTTAGAATGTGGAAGAAAATGCCAGAAGCAGCAGTAAACAAAACACAACAAAAAAGTTGAAAATAATTGCCTCTGGGGAACAGAATTTTAAAGTGGGGAGAGGTGAGGACTGCTATTTCTATTATAAGTCTGACGGCATTATCCCACTTTTGAAGTCTTTTCACATACACATACACATATTAATTAAAATTCAACATAGAAAAAAAGCACTTCTTGCTGTATATTCGTAGCCTGTCTTTAAGACTCATACATCTCCTGTCTCCAATTCTTCCCATTCTATGATACACCTGCTCGTTCTATAAACCATTCTCTCATCCTGTCAAGATGAAAAACTACACGGGCCACTGGCTTCTTTCTGAAAATCAACCCTAGAGAAACTAGAAGCCAGAGGGAAACAGGTTTGAGGAACTAATAACAAAAATAAAATCAGAAAGTAAAATAAAATACTGCAAGAAGTCCTTGGGGAGTCTGAGGACTCGGAGCTGTCACCTGGGGTGGAGGAGCAGAAGGGGGAGAAGAGCTTTGGCCTCAGGAGGCAGCAGAGGTAGCATGAGAAGGAGGCCAAAGGAGAAGGCTGTTTTTACTCTGCACCTGGACAATCGCAGCCTGCCCACTCACCTCGAAATTGGCATCAACAGCCTGGACTGCAGGTGTCAGGAGGGCATGCCCAGGGCAAGGCAAAAGCTCGCAGGAGTAAGAAGGAATGAAAAGGGTGGTGTGTGCTGACCGGCTCCCCTGGGGTATTTTTTGCTGCACAAGCCTTCCACGCCAAAGCCCCAGGACAGGGGACTAAATCCATGGAGACAGCTTCTAGAATGTTTCAGTGTGAAAAAAAGAGGAGAGAAATTATTTGTGGATTGTGGGAGAAGTGGAATGGTCACCATCATTTCTGTAGCCCCCAGAGCTATTCCCAAGGCTTTACCCCTGGGCTTTAATTCACCTGGAGGTATTCAAACCAGAGGCTGGGATTTAGCCTCTTCCTGCACATAACCGTGTCTAGTAACTGATGAAAGGGAAGAGGAGTTTTTAGAACAACATAGTCAGAAAGCCATAAAAGAAATATATTCTCTATAAGACAATCTTGATTGTAGAAACCTCCTAAATTAGTATGATAAGAAGAGATAGAGAAATTCAGAAAATGATGATGATGATGATATATTTGGAGGTTAAGACTGATATCAGCCATAAGAAACAAGAATAAGAAAATATATGAGAGAAGCAAGTTGAATATTAGGTGTGAGATATATAATAGTTAAAGTAAATAAAACAGTAGATAACAGATATAGAGCAAAATGGATAAATGTGATGAAGAGATCAGCGAGTTGGAAGATCAGGTTGAAGAGTTCTAGAGATCAGCGGGAACGGGGAAAGAGATAGGAAACATTTTTAAAAGCTAGGAGCTAGCCGGGTGTGGTGGCACACACTTGTAATCCCAGTACTTGGGAGGCGGATACCAGAGGATCCGGGTTCGCGGCCAGCCTCAGCTACTTAGTGAGGCCCTCCGCAACTTAGCGAGACCCTGTTTCAAAATAAAGAATAAAAAATAGGGCTGGGGGTGTAGCCCGGAGGTAGAATGCCCCTGGGTTCAATCCCCGGTACCGCAAAAAAAAAAAAAAAGCTAGGAGCTGTGGAGGTTGAAGAGTGCTAACACCTGTGGGCAGCGGCGTTGTAATGTGGGTAAGAGGAGGCTGACCTCTGTTTCCCCACATTCCACCCCCCTTCTGTGTCTTTCCTCTCAGGGCAGGACACGGGAGAGGCCTTGTGAAAGGTTTGCAGGGCACGGTCTCATCAGCTCGCTCAGCTCCTTGGTTGAAGCAACATGGCATCTCCGCTGCTCCACCTTCCTAACTGAGCCCCTCTGACTCCCAGTCCAGGTGTGTGCGGCAACTGTGACCAAGGTCCCCAGATTCTGCAGGAAACCTATACCATCGAGGTGAGAGGCAACTAGACTCAATGTGAATTTCAGTGTGTCCTTGCAGGCTCCAGCCCTGGAGCTCCTTTTGTCTGCTGTGTCTGCATGGTGGAAACACTAGGATGGTGTACTGCCGCGCATCTTCTCTCAACTCTATTCAATGACATCGTACTGATAGCATGAAATTGGCCATGGTAGGAGCATTCATACCACAAAGGTCAGCAATGATGAAATCAGGGCTTAACTTGTTGTTTTGTTCATTGCATAGAACAAAGGTCACCATGGCCAGTAGGCCAAATCCAACCCACCCCGTTTTTGTAAATAAAGTTGTATTGAAACACAGACACCCCCATTAGTTTACGTGGTGTCTGTGGCAGCTTTCAGGCTATAATGGCAGTTGAATAGTTGTGACAATTACCATATGGACCAAAAAGCTTAAAGTATTTCCTATCTGGAAAATTTGCTGGGCCCTGGTCTAGACTTAAACAAATGGTAGAGCAAATGTTAACAGTGCAGGTTAATATGAAAATGCATCATGTTATGGCTGTTACATCATAAACAGCACCACAGACTGAGAAATGGTCTTCCAAAGTTTAAAAACTATTATACTCTTCAGCAAAGGGGTCACTCACATCATGAACAAATGAGTCAAGATTTGACATAGGTCTTTGTCATTTCACTTCTGTCTTATTCTCTACTATAAATGAAAGAATCAGCCTACATTCATATGAGAACTACACTCATTGCTTGCAACCAGACATTGTTTATGGATAGAAAGTTTGGTAAAAATCCAGGAAAACATTCCGTGAGCATCTATTTACCATCTAGAATTTACGAGAGTATTGTATATTTTATTACTACCTGTAATTTGTTTACTAAACATCCTTCATATTAGTAGAATTATAATATACATACATATATGTGTGTTAACCATTTACCAGCACAGCACTAGTTACATAGCATCCTTATTACACTTATTAAAAAGTTCATAGCTCTACGAGAATCGACAAATGGAACTCATCAAATTAAAAAGCTTCTGAAGCCAAGGAAAACAATCCACAGAGTGAGGAGGCAATCCACAGAGTGGAAGAAAATCTTTGCCAGCTATTCCTCTGACAGAAGATTAATATCCAGAATATATAAAGAACTAAAAAAACTTAATACCAAAAAAAAAACAACCCAATCAATAAATGGGCAAATGAATGGAACGGACATTTCTCAAAAGAAGTACAAATGACCAATAACTATATGAAAAATTGCTCAACATCTTTAGACATCAGGGAATGCAAATCAAAACTACATTGAGATTCCATCTCACCCCAGTCAGAATGGATCATCAAGAATACAAAAAAAAAAAGAAAAAGAAACCCTTATACACTGTTGGTGGGAATGTAAATTAGCACAGCCTTGGAAATCAATATGGAGGTTTCTCAAAAAACTAAAAGTGGAGCTACCATATGATCCAGCTATAAAGGAATTAAAATGAGCATATTATAGAGATGCATGCATCCCCGTGTTTATTTCTGCACAATGCACAAAAACCAAGTCATGGAATCGTCCTAGGTGCCTTTCAATGGATGAATGGATAAAGAGAACGTGGTATATATACACATGGAGTATTATTCAGCCATAAAGAAGAATGAAATCATGTCATTTGCAGGAAAATGGATGGAGCTGGAGACCATAATGCTAAAAGCAAAATTAGTCAGACTTAGAAAGACAAGTATTGCCTGTTTTCACTCATATGTGGAATCTAGCTGGGTGGGGGAAATGACATAAAAGTAACAGGGAGAGTAGTAGAGAAGAGGAAGGGGACCGGGAGAGGGAGGAAGGCAGGGTAATGGGGGTGGATATGATCGAAGGATGTTATTTGCATATGCAAATATGCCACAATGAATCACAAAGGCAACATAATCTATAGCACCCATCCAGAACTGTAAGTCAAGGGATAATGTTTTTATTGGTTGGGTCAGGTGAGTTCCATTGATACATATTATAATGAAATTTCTAACTGTACTGGTCTTTCTGTAAGTCACCACAATTCTTCCTCTGTTATTAAAAATACTCATTCTTTAGAATTTCTCTCCTCTCACTGATTTGAAAGGCCGCCTTTACTGTATATTAAATTTCCATATGCCGTTTTTAGTCTATTTCTGATTTTTCTATTTTGCCCCACTGGTCTATTCATTGTTAACACCAAGCTTTCAATGACACGGGGTTTGTGGCATGTTTTCTTCCTTTTAGGGTGTTTGGCTATTCCTGCTTGTTTGTTCTTTCAGGTAAATTGTATTATCAGCTTGTTCGGCTCTAGGGAGAAAAAAATCTGATGATATTCTTACTGGAAACTTCATAAATACACAAATTAAAATACAGGAGATTAATATTTTTATGATGTTGAGTTCTTCTACCCAGGAACAAGGTACATTTTTTCTATTTGTTAAAATTGACTTTTGTAGTCAATTTTAGTCAGCGAGTGGGTTTTCCCGCATATGGGTTTTAAATAACTTCTAATGAAGCTGATACCTTGACACTTAGTTTCTTTTTGTATATCATAAATGTTATCCTCTCTTCCATTATAATTGGTAATTGCTTTTGTTTTTATTGTGAAAGCTTTTGGTTAATGAATGTTAAACTTAAAAGCTGCTACATTACTAATTATTTTCTTGTTTGAGGTAATTTTTATAAATTAAATTCTTTTGCATTTTCTAGATATATAACCATGTCATCTGAAAATGGAGTCCTAGCTCTTAATTTCCAATTACTATAACTTCCAGGTTTTTTTCTCTCATCTAATTACAACAGTAAATAGCTTCAAAATAATATTACTTAGGAGCAGAAATTGGTGCGAACCCTCTCTAGAACCTCACTTCAGTGGGAAATTTTTCAGTGTCTCCTCATTAAGATGCTGAGTTTTGGGCTGAATTATATATATTTTATCATTGACGAAGTGTAAGAGGTCAAATAATGGTCCCCAAAGATATCAGGTCCTATTCCCTAGACCCTATTAAAATATTACTTTATATGGCAAAGACTTTGCTGATATGATTAAATTTAGGATGTCAAAATGGAGAGATTTATTCTGGATTATACAAGTAGGCCCTAAAAGTACTCACACAAATCCTCATGAGAGGGAGACAGAGGAGACCCAACATACATGGAAGAGGAAAAGGCAATGTGACTATGGTGGCAGAGATTGGAGGATTTAGCCACAAGCCAAGGAATGCTGGCAGCCACCCAAAGGTGCAAGAGGCAAGGAATGGCGTCTCCCCTAGAGCCTCAGTTTTGGTCTAGGAATACTGACTTTACACTTCTGGCCTTCAGAACTATGAGAAAAAGCCGGGCGTGGAAGTGCACACTTGCAATCCCAGTACTTGGGAGGCTGAGACCGGAGGATCCAGGTTCGTGGCCAGCCTTAGCTTCTTAGTGAGGCCCTCTGCAACTTAGTGAGACCCTGTTTCAAATTAAAGAATAAAAAGGCCGGGCGTGGTGGCGCACGCTTGTAATCCCAGTACCTTGGGAGGTGGAGACCAGAGGATCCGGGTTCGCGGCCAGCCTCAGCTCTCTCTCTCTCTCTCTCTCTCTCTCTCTCTCCTTAGTGAGGCCCTTCGCAACTTCGTGAGACCCGGTTTCAAAATAAAGGATAAAAAATAGGGCCGGGGGTGTAGCACGGAGGTAGAATGCCCCTGGGTTCAATCCCCGGTACCGCAAAAAAAATAAATAAATAAATAAAAAGAATAAAAAAAATAGGGCTGGGGGTATAGGTCAGAGGTAAGATGCCCCTGGGTTTAATCCCCAGTACTGCATAAAAAAGAACTATGAGAAAATACATTTCTGTAGTTTTATGATCATTTGTTATAGCCATCAGGAAACTGTAACAGGAAGTATTCAGTAAGTCTTTTTTAACATGAGTGGACAATGACATTTATCAAATGTCTCTTCTGCACCTATGAAT
Organism: Glis glis; assembly: GCA_004027185.1. Taxonomy (NCBI): domain Eukaryota; kingdom Metazoa; phylum Chordata; class Mammalia; order Rodentia; family Gliridae; genus Glis; species Glis glis. Next base: position 15,044 of record PVJS01019013.1, on the reverse strand, counting down.
ACAATCATGATTTTTTTTAGCTCTGTTACTATGATGGATTATATTGATATACTTCCTTCAGTTAAACCACCTTCAAATTCCTGGAAAAAATTCCATTTAATGATGTCTTATTTTTTAACATGCTCTTGGGTTTTCTATGCTAATCCTTTTTAAGATTTTTGCATTCATACTCATAAGTAACATTGCTGTGTTTGGGGGACCTGTCTCAAGTTTCGAGATCAATGCCATATTCAATTCATAAAACAAATTCAGAAGCTTCCTTTATTTTCTCATCTTGGGAATCATTTAAGTAGCATTTAAGGTGGTGCTCCAGGCTTGGTAGGATTCTCCTGTGCAAACATCTGAAAGCCGGTGCTTTCTGTTGTGAGAAAACTCATTAACTACTTCTCTAATTTTCTATTTCTTCCATGCTAACTGATCAGTTTAGACTGTCAACTTTGGAAACTTTTATTTTCTTTCAAAATTATTTATTTCATCTCAGTATTCATACTTATTTGCATAGATTTGGGCAAAATTGTCTCATGATTTTAAAAGCATCCCCTTTTTATTTTTATTGCTCACTTGTCATTTCTAATTTTAGGTATTTCTCTTGTCTCCTTTGTTTCTTTGATTACATTAATTAATAGGTATCTAATTTCCTAGTTTTGTCAAAACATCTTTGAGATTTTTCATATTTATTAATTTTTTTCTTGTTTTCTTTTGAAGTACATTGTTCCTTTTCTTCGCTCTTTGCATTTAGTACTTAACTCATAGTCTATTTTTTTAATTATTATTGCAATAGATAGATAGTTAATGCTATAAGTGTTCCCCTGATAATTGCTCTAGCCATACGCCTAATATGTTGGGTTTTCTTTATCAATATTTTTTAAATATTTTGCAATATTTTGTTTTGTTTTGTTTTTTGATACTAGGGATTGAACCCATGGGCATTCTACCTCCAAACGATACGCCCCGAAATGGTTCTTGTTAAGTTGCTGAAGCTGGCCTCAAACCTCCAATCCTCCTGTCTCAGCCTCCCAAGTGCTGGTATTACAGGTGTATGCCACCATGCCTGGCCATTATTTTGCATTTTCATAATTAACTACCCCCAAAATAATTTAACAACATGTTTTAAATTTACAGATTTAAGAGCTCTTTTAGCACTTTGTTATTTCTATTTTGTTACATAAAGCTAAGAAAATGTATTTTATTTTTTTTCTTTAGAATTCACTAAAGTGATTTAATATAAGGTCAAATTTTCATGAATGTTCCATGTTCATTTCAAAAAAATATGTATTCTCCCTTTTCAGTGTTCAGAGTTCAATATGTCTATAGGTTTTTATTATTTATGTTGTTTAGGTCTTCTGTATTCTACTTAATTGTCTCTCCATTTGATTTATTTTATATACTCCTAACACTTAGCAGCCTTTATCTTTGAGGATCAAACTGCCTTGATTTAAAATTCATAATTCACTTTTTTCCCTGATATTCTTATATACATTATTCTAATATCTTCTAGCATAAAACAGTACTGTGATAAAGTCTGACAATATGGCTTTCTTTCCCTTATTAATGACTTTCTCCTGGAAAGTCCAGAGGATTTTTTTTCCTTTTTTTAATAAAGTCCAAGCCGGGCGTGGTGGTGCATGCTTGTAATCCCAGTACTTGGGAGGCTGAGACAGGAGGATCACAGGTTCACAGCCAGCCTCAGCTACTTAGTGAGGCCCTCCACAACTTAGTGAGACCCTGTTTCAAAATAAAGAATAAAAAATAGGGCTGGGGTGTAGCTCGGAGGTAGAATGCCCCTAGGTTCAATCCCCAATACCGCAAAAATAAAAAAATAAAGTCCAAAAGTTTTACTAGACCATATCTTAGTGTTAGCTACTGTGTGTCAATTTTCCCAGGAACATAGTAAATCTTTTAAATATATGCTTTTAAATATTTTTTATTTTAGGTGCATTTTCTTGAACCCATTTTTAGTATTTATTCTCTTTCATAGCATTGGTTGACTTCCTGATGGTCTCTTTGTATTTGTATGTTGAATTTTCTTTGCCTTCTGTCATTATTCTCGTTGTTCTCATTTTCTTTTTATTTATAGAACTTTTCTCCTTCCCACCTTTTATTTCTTTTTTTTCTCATTATGGTTATTTTTTCAGACAGAGTAAACATGACATTCCTCTGCAACGTGCTATAAATTTCTGTGCACGCTCGGTGTGCATTATTCAGCGCTCCCTGGCCTGTTCTTATGGCTACGGCTGCGTTTCCTTTGCAAAGGCAACAGTAGGACCTGCTCTCACACACAGAACCTGTGGCATCCTCCGCACTGCTCCACTGTGGCATCGGTGAAGAGGTGAGCGGGTGGGAGTGGCAGCTCACATAGCTCCTCATTCAGGCAGGGGCGCCCACCCGGCCTTTCTGCTTTTAGAGTCTCACACCCTCCTCTCAGCCTTGTTCACTGGATACCACAAAAGGTTCCTGTTCTGTGGCCTCTCCTTAGTTGCCGTACACAAAATAGAGCCCACGTCTGTCCTTACTCTCCACCTCCAATGGCCACCACTCTTGTGACAGCATCATGACTCATCCAAACCCTGCCCATGGCCTGACTGATGGTCTGTCTCCTTCTCCTGCCCTCTTTGATTCTGTATTTTACTCAGCAACGTGAAACTTACAATTATGGAGGCTGAGAAATCCCACCTTCTTCAGTTAGCGTGCTGGAAACCCAACAGAGCCAGTGGTGTATTTTCAGCCCAAATCCACGGCCCAAATCAGGAAAACTCATAGTATAGTTGTAGTCTGCATCTGAAGTCCTACAGGCAAGAGAAGACCAGTAAGCCCAGCTCAGAATTTGGGTGGAGAGAGAGAAAAGAAGGAAGACAGAAAGACAAACACTCAGAGCTACCTTTTATTTATTTTTAAGTCCTTTCAGTTGTATCTATTTTCCCTCTTTACTTCTATAAATATTTTTCTCTTATTTCTGTCTCTTTCTTGAGTCATTTCCCTTTTTAAATAATATTTTTATCAAAGACCACATCTTTAGTTTTTTTCCTTCTGATTTATGTTATGATATCCCAGGTTTGGTCTTTTTTATTTCTTTATCACATTTTGAAACATTAAGTAGCAATTTTCATTTCTTTTCATCTCTCTTGGCATGCTGTCATTATCTATAGAATATTATCTATAGAATTATCTATAGAAATGTTATTCTGCTCCTTAGTCTTATAATTTTGTATAAGATGTGACCATATACCAGGCACGGTGGCACATGCCTGTGATCCCAGTACTTGGGAGGCTGAGACAGGAGGAGCACAGGTTCCAGGCCAGTCCCCAATAACTTAACAAGACCCTGCTTCAAAATAAAAAAATAAAAAGGGCGGGGGTTGTAGCTCAGAGGAACAGCATCCCTGGATTTAATCCCCAGTACGAGAGAGAGAGAGAGAGAGAGAGAGAGAGAGAGAGA
>PVJS01019013.1:0-11508 GCA_004027185.1 Glis glis | reverse complement strand
TCAACTGTATTCTCATCAGTTTCTCTTCGGTGTTTTGCTTTGAAAGAAGACTTCTGTGTATCAATTTCAAGATTTCCTAGATCCACACAGCCCCAGAATAGTCAGGTTTCTTGTAGTCAGGTCCACTTCTATTGTCTTACTAATTTCATCTTGCAGAACACCGCCCTCTCCCCATGTTAGCTTCTTTTCTCTTCTTGACTCTGCGTTTCCGTGACTGCACCCTGGCAGCTGGGGGTCTTTCCTGTACACAGGGACATCAGAAACCCACCTGCCTTCCCGTCTTCCCTCCCACTCAGGTTCTGAGACTCAGAACTGGATATGACAGTGAGCCTTCCCCACACATGAGTATTTGGAAGCCCATCAGGACTCCTTGTCTCCTAGATATGTTTTATATATTGTCTGTGAGTCTTTACTTTAGACATCTCCATTCCTTTATTTTTATGAAGAAATATGGGGAGATTCAAAATTATGCCACCATCCAGGATCACAGGTTCAAGACCAGTCCCGGCAACTTAGCGAGACCCTCGACAACTTAGTGAGACCCTGTTTCAAAATAAAAGAACTGGAGATATAGCTTGAAGGTAAAATGCCTCTGGGTTCAATCCCCAGTACCACACACAAAAAAAGATTGGGTATACAACAGGGATGTGCACACTCATTACTATTTATCGCACTCTAGAAGTTATGACCAAAACTATAACGTCAATAAGGACAAAGCGGACAGATTGAAAGGAAAAACACAATCTTTTTTTGGTGGCCATGTTATCATCTACCTGTGAAAATCCCAAAGAATCAATAAAATAAGTATCATAACTATTCAGATAGTTCAGCATGGTTTCCAAATACAACATCAACTTAAAATTTAGAGTCACAAAAAGTTATATTAGAAATTTTAAAAGACAAGCCAGCACTCAGAGTTCAAAATTATATAATATCTAGGAATTAATTTAGCTGAGACTTCACAGGACTGCCATGGAGAAAGATTCAACTATAATGAAGGATATAAAGATGATCTAACAAGTGGAGAGACAATTCATATTCTTGGATAGGGGGACTAAATATTACAAAGATGATAATTATTTCCAGATTGATTCTGAAATTTCATGCAATACCAATTAAAATGCCAGCTGCATTTTTTGAGAAACTGATAAATCAAGTCTAAATATTTTATTTAAAAAAATGTCCACAAATAGCTAAATGAACATTGAAAAAGAAGACTTAGGAAGGAAATTTGCTATACCAGGTTACCAGTCTATGATAAAGCCATTATTAAAAAAGAAGAGTGTGGTGTGCCTTTGAAGAGCAGACAAATAGACCGATTAACAAGACAGAAAGCTCGGATCACACCCAGACCCCCTCAGAGTCAGACCAGAACATGACTTTATTTCCAACATAGGTTGCACCACAAATCAAATGGGAAAGTGTTTATTATTTAGCAGTCAACGTTGGAAAAGTTGATTCACTACATGAGGAAAGTGGTCAGTAGGTGGATTAAAGAGCTAAATGTTAAAAACAAAACTATAAAGTTAATAGGAGAAAAATAGGAAAATACCTTCGTAACCTAGAAGGAAGAAAGACTTTTTAAACAAAACCTCAAAGACACAAACTACAAAGCAAAAATTTATGGATTTAGTTAAAGCAAAACTAAGGATCTAGAGTCAGTGAACAAGATGTAGACAAAGTTAACAGATAGAAAAATTAAGAAAAGATATTTGCAAAATGTAAAACTAATAAGGGGTCAATATCTAGAGTATACACAGAAATCCTGCAAAGCAACTAGAAAAAGATAGGAGCCCCAGAAGAAAATGGACTAAGTATGTGATCAAGCAACTTACAAGAAAGGAAGCCAAAGGACTAAGAAGTATGTGAAGAAATAGTCTAACAGTATTCAGGGAAATGCAAGTTAGACCAAGTTGAAGTCAGCTCTTCCCACTTCAATCTATCGATTCACCACAATTCCAATAAAAATCCCAGCAGGTTACTTTGTAGGTATTAACCAACTGATTGTAAAGTTTATATGGAGCTGCGAAAGACCCAGAATAGCCATCACAAGATCAGAGAACAAAGTTGAAGGACTGGCACACCCAGCTCCGAGGCTTAGTGTATATCGCTAGTAATCAAGACGGTGTGGTGCTGGAGAAAGAACTGGAAAACAGATCAATGAAACCAAATGGAGAGCTCAGAAATAGACCCGCTTAAGTAGAGCCCACGGATCTTTGACAACGGAGCAAAAACATACATTGGAGAAAAAAATGTTTCCCGCAAATAGTGCTGAAACAACCAGATATCACACACATACACACACACACACACACACACACACACACACACAAAGACCTTATACACACAGACCTTACACCCTTCACAAAAATTAACTCAGAATGGATCACAGATCTAAATGTGAAATGCAAAACTGTAAAACACCTAGAAGATAACACAGAAAAGAAAATCTGAGTGTCCTTAGGCTTGGTGATGACATTTTAGACACAACATCAAAGACATGATCCAACCTGAATTTATTAAAATTACAAATTTTTGCTTCGTGGAGTGTCAAGAGAATGGGAAACAATCCACAGACTGGGAGAAAGCATTAGCAAGGTATATCTGATAAAGACCTGTTATCCAAAATATATGAGTAAAAATGAACAGTAGGAAAACAACCGACTAGACTTAAAAATGTGCAAAAGACTTTAACCATCATGCACCAAAAAAGATATACAGATGACAAATAAGCATATGAAAAGATGTTCCACATTAAATGCCATTAAGGAAATACAAATTAAAAGAATAGTACACTACAATAGCCAAAATCCAGAATACTGACCCCACCAAAATGCTGACCAAAGATGTGGGGCAGACATTTGAATGCTCACTTGCTGCTGGTGGGGATGCAAAACAGCACAGCCATTTTGGAAGTTTGGAACAGTAAAGACAATTTGGAAGCTTCTTACAAAAATAAACACAGTTACAATATGATGCACCAATCATGATCCTTGGAATTTATCCAAACGAGTTGAAAACTTAAGTCTATCCAAAATATGCACATTTGTTTATAACTGTTTTATTCATAATTGCCCAAAATTGGAAGCATCCTTCAGTTGGTGAATGGATAAATTGTGGTACATCCAAACAATGGAATATTATTCAGCACTAAAAAGAAATGAGCTATCAAGATGTGGAAGAAACTTATATGCATATTACTAAGTGAAAGACGTCGATCTGAAAAGGCTATGTACTGTATGATTCTGACTACATAACGTTGTAGAACAGAGAAAACTATGGAGATGGAAGCCCACAGGGTAGGGGGAGGGAAGGATGAATTGGCCAACCCTGGAGGATTGTTGAGGGCAGTGAAACTGTTCTGTATGATACTGTAATTATTTGTACATGTCCGTATAGTTTGTCAAAACCAAGAGCAAACTCTAATGAAAACCATGGATTTGGCTGACTGCGTGCCAATGCCAGTTCACCAACTGCAGCAAGCCTGCAACTCTGTGCTAGATGCGGGTTGTGGAGACAGAAGTGGGGACAGGCAGGAGTTCGGGGTGTATTGCAATTCTGAACTTTCTGCTCAGTTTTACTGTGAACCTGAAACTGTTCTTTAAAAACGAAGTTATCTAGGACTTGGGAGGCTGAGACAGGAGGATCACAGGTTCACAGCCAGCCTCAGCCACTTAGTGAGGCCTCCACAACTTAGTGAGACCCTGTTTCAAAATAAAGAATAAAAAATAGGACTGGGGGTAGAGCTCGGAGGTAGAATGCCCCTGGGTTCAATCCCTAGTACCACACACACAAAAAAATAAAAATAAAGTTATTTAAAAGGGAAAAATGAGGCACCACTTTACCCCTGCAATATGGGCAGGTAAAAGTGGGTGACACCACCTGCTAGTGGAGAGGCGCGGCCGGCACACACTGCTGGAGGGCACAGAGGCAGCACACGGTCTACAGCACAATCAGCACACCCACTGCCCTTGGTCAGATTGAGTGTGCATGCATCCAGGGCCCATGCCTGAGGACCCAGCCCAAAGACGGTCTCCCATATCTAGATGGGGACATAGGAGAGGACACGCATTCTGGTGTTTTGTGTAGGAACAGATTTGTGGCTATCTGGATGCTCCTGACTTGGGGTCCGGGGAAGAAAAATGAATGGACGAGCGTGATGGTTGCAGCAGTTGAAGGACACAGACCTGATCTATTCATGGTAACGTGTGTGACATTGAAAACAGTGAAGAAACGACAGATATAGAACACAGCTCCATTAAAAGTACAGCAGGTGCAGTGGTGCATACCTGTAATCCCAGTATTTGGGAGGCTGAGGCAGGAAGATCTCAGGTTAGAGGCCAGCCTCAGCAATTTAGCGAGACCCTCAGCAACTTAGAGCAACCCCATTTCAAAATTTAAAAAAATTATAGGGCTGGGATGTAGCTCAGAGGTAGAATGCCCCTGGGTTCAACCCCCAGTACAAAAAAAAAGTATACTTAAATATATATATATATACACCAAAGGGGTCCAAGATGGCGACTAAGGGAGACACCATGTTATACAACCTCTCTGAGACTTGGGTCTCAATTGCCGTGAAAGCAACTTCTCGACAGGAGAAGAAAAGCAACAAAAACTTGAACTAAACAACAAAAAATTTGAAACATGACGGAATCTAAGCCAGAAGACAAAACAGAAGAAAGTAAAAAGCTCCAACCGCCTTACCTAAGGCCACCATCTTGGCTGGACCACGCCGGCCGCTCCCAGCATTGTGGCTTCCACACGCCGCTGGCAGAGAAGCCGGAGACCTGCTGTGAGTTCAACTGCAGATCAGCAGAGATGAGAGCGAGCAGCGGCTCCTCCACACTCAAGAGAGCAAACCTTCCATGACAAACAGAAGTTGAAAGACTTTATGTCTTCCAAACCACCACTAGAGAAAATACTCAAAGAGATTAATCACAAGGTAGAAATAATAAGGAAATGCCAGAACCAGAGAAACAGTGATTTCCATCAAACAACTAGGCAAAGAACAAACACCACCTCAAACAGAAACGAAAGCTCAAAATGTTAAGAATTAAAACCCATCTCTCAATAATCACACTGAATATAAATGGCCTCAACTCCCCCATCAAAAGACATATGGTGGCAAAATGGATTAAAAATTACAATCCATCTATATGCTGCCTGCAAGAAACATACCTTACAAGTAAAGATATGCACAAACTAAAGGTGAAGGGATGGAGCCAGAATATCCACGCTAGTGGAACTCGAAAACAAGCAGGACTAGCAACTATGATATCAGACAAATTAGACTTCAAACCTAAGCTTATCACAAGAGACAAAGCAGGTCATTTCTTACTGGTAAAAGGAACAATCCAGCAAGAGGATATAACAATAGTGAACATTTATGCCCCAAACATAATAGGTGCAACCACTTTCATAAAAGAAACTCTTCATGACATTAAATCACACATAGATCCCAATACAATAATATTGGGAGACTTCAACACCCCTCTCACACCACTAGATCGATCTTCAAGACAAAAGGTCAGTAAGGTCTAATACATGTGTATCTATGTTTATAGCTGCACAATTCACAATTGCCAAACTTTGGAACCAGCCAAGATGCCCATCAACTGATGAAGGGGACCTAACTGAGGGAGACGGGAGGGGGGAAGAGGGAAACCCACCAATGCACATGATCTATACACACAAATTTATCAGTCAATCACTATGCTGAGCACGAAAAGGAGGGAAGGGGGAGGGCACAGGGTGGTATTTGAGGGAGGGCTAAATGAGCAATGTGTGCATGCATGCTTCTGATACGCTGACACTTATCAAAATGTATAACTACAATGCACCAATAAATGAATATATTTAAAAAAATAAAGTTAGATAAGTAACCTTAAATACATATAAAATACATATATATATATATATATATATATATATACACCAAAGAACACATATCAATAAAAATATTCACATTAAATACATTAAAATGGTTTCCATATGGAAGGAGAGTGAACTGTTCATAGAAGTTTTAATAAAGTTTTAAAAACTAAATTAAATAGCAGCTTTGTGCAAACCAATGGTAATAATATGCTATAAACAGAAGAATGTGATTAGTTTGAACCTCTGCACCTGAGATCCAACTTCCAACAAATGGAGGAGAGAGGGAGAGAGAAATTAAAGAAATAATTCTCCCATTATGGCCACTGGAATACTACCACTACCACCACACACCCAGAGTGTTCTATCATCAATCCATTTGAACTTGTGCTTGTGTGTAACAAACACAAAATAAGAAAGCCTCTTATTATAGGACATAAATACCATGCATCCCATCTTCCAAACTCACCTCAGTAAATCTTCTCCCTCTTCCTACATCTTGAGCCAAAGTTCTGCTGCCCCTCTGCTCCTCACAGCCGGGTGTGAGCTATGCTAATGGAGAATACAGGCAAGGTCTCTTGTATTACACCGCGGAGAGAGGGCGTCCCAGTGGGAAAGAGCGGCGTGTCCAAGGCATGGTGGCACAGAGGACACATTTGGAGAACTGCCTTTAGACCGTTCAGAACCTGGGTAAGACTGCACCTTGGAGGGAGAAATGAGAGCTCTGGGAGGAGAATCCACAGAGGGGGGCAGGGCAGGTCAGCTCACCGTCAGCTTGCAGGTGAGGATTGGAGTCTAAATGTGGACACATCAAAAAACGTTAAGCAAACAGGGAGCACGTTGATTGGATTTGTGTTTAGAAAGATCACTGCCAACAATGTGGAGAAAGGGGGACGAAAGGGAGGGAGCCAGTCAGAAGGATGTTGCAGCCATCCAGGCTAGAACCTTCATGAATATAACAAGGGAGTGGGTAGCAAGACCCTCTGAGCATTAGACATCAGATTATAAAGGCAGAAAACTAGATAAAATGGTTTCCATGGGTCCCTCCCAGCTCTATGATTTTTAAATTCCTCTTATTTTATATTCAATCAAAGATGGGAGTGATGAGGCATAAGCAGAGAAATTTGCAAATGTGTGATCAATATGCAGAACTCACACTCTGCAGACAGGAGGCATTAAAGGCTATACATGACGCTGATTGCCTTGATAACTCCCTGTGATCAAGCACACTTTACAATTAATGATAAACTTTCCATTCAGGTGAGATCTGCTGTCTTAGAAAGTTTTCGTGTCTGAAATTTCATGGCAAAACTCTGTTGAATTTAATGCTGAATATTCTAAATAAAGACAGACACATTCTAACTTCACTGGAGTTACTCCTGTGTCTCCCATCCTAAATAAGATTGGATTGAATAGAAAAATCTAGGGCATCGCCATGACAATGACCAGGCTTAGTCTTGGTTCCATTTAGGCTTTATATAACTCCAATCAGTCAAAAAGCAAAGGCTGTGAGGGCCAGAGAGGGCCTCACCTCCGCCCCTTGTTATTAGAACATTCAGACTCAATAGCAAGACGGTGTGGTGCGGGGCCACTGGTTCTCAACCCCGGATACATGTTAGAATCACCTGAGGATCTTGTAAAATTGCTGGTACCTAGGCCCCATCCCTGGAGTTTCTGAGTTAATTGGTCTGAAGCGAGATGGCTTTAAAAGCTTCCCAGGTGACTTTAATGTGCGAACGGGGTTAAGAACCGCGCACTAGGTAATTACCACAGCAGCTCTAAAGGTGCCACCCAGGGACACTGACAAGTAGCCAACATCTTCCAGGTGGCTGCCGGTCTGGATTCTTGTGCGTTTGGATTCTTTCATGGGTTTGGCAAAAATATGGACTTATCACATTAAAAACAAATCTGTTATTGGCAGAAAATATTGCAACCCATACATCTGATAAGGGGTTAATAACCAAAATATATAAGGAATTCCCAAAACTTAGTGGCCAAAAAAAGAAATACCGGATTAAAATACATGCAGAGGACTTAAATAGGTATTTCTCAAAAGAAGATCTACAAATGGCCAAGTATATCTAAAGAAAAATACTCAACATCACTAATCATCAGAGAAATGCAAGTCGAAACTAAAAGGAGATGTCACCTCACACTTGTTCACAAGGCTACTACCAAGAAGACAAAAGATACATGTTGGTGAGGAGATAAATATATATATATAATATATATATATATATATATATACACACATATATATGAAATTTTATATATATATGACTTTTATATATATATGACACTTTATATATATATAAGAGGACATTTGGCCAGGCATGGTGGCACATGCTTGTAACCCCAGTACTTGGGAGGCTGAGACTGGAGGATCCGGGTTCGTGGCCAGCCTCAGCTACTTAGTGAGGCCCTCAAAACTTAGTGAGATCCTGTTTCAAAATAAAGAACAAAAAATAGGGCTGGGGTATAGCTCAGAGGTAGAATGCCCCTGGGTTCAATCTCCAGTACCTCAAAAAAAAAAAAGAGGACATTTGTATACTCTTGGTGGAGATATAAATTGGTACAGCTATTACGGAAAATGTATGCAGTTTCCCACAAAAATTAAAAATAGAACTCTCATATGATCCAGCAGTCTTACTTCTGGGCATTGTTCATTGCACCATTAATCACAACAGCCAAATATGGAGACAACCTAAATGTCTATTGATGGATGAACAGATAAAGAATATTATTCAGCCATAAAAAAAGGAAATTCTGCTATTGGTGATATCAATGAACCTGGAGGACATTGTGCTAATTACAATAAGCTAGGCACAGAAAGACAAATACAATGAGATCTTGCTCATTCGTGGAATCTAAAAAATCAAACTCATAGCACCAGAGTGTAGAATGGTAGTTGCCAGGGGTCGGGGGATAAAGGAAACAGAGAGATGGTGGTCAAAGGGCACAAGCTTTCAGTTTTAAGATGAGTAAGTTCCCTGCCTCATTCATCGGGGATGGGTCCTTCTCTAGCTCTTCTTAGTTTCTGATGATTTGCTGGCAATCTTTGGCGTCTCTTGATTGGCAGCTGTGCCACCCAATTGCTGCCTTCGTTCTCACATGGCATTGTTGCTGTGTGCCTGGGTCTTCACATAGGCGTCTTCTTATAAGGACACCGGTCGTACTGGATTAAGAGCCTACTGACCTCATCTTACCTAATTACATCTGCAATTACCCTACTTCCAAATAAGTGCACTTAGGTATTACATCTTTTACTGGGGTGGGGGAACATGATTCAACCCACAATAATATCTGAATAGATTATTTAAAGTTTTAAAAATATAAAAAATTCTAAAATTTTTATGGAACTGATGATCTACTGCATGCCAAGATAACTTTTGATACAGCCATTCCATTTTCAATGTTGTTTTGCAAAACACCCAAAGGTGAAGTTAATCTATGTAAAAAAAAATATCCTAGCTGGGTGCGGTGGTGCACCCCTGCAATCCAAGTACTTGGAGGCTGAGACAGGAGGACCGCAGGTTCAAGGCCATTCTCAGCAGCATAGAAAGACCTTGTTTCAAAATAAAATAAAATAAATATATAGGGCTGGGGGTAGCCAAGTGTGGTGGTGCATGCCTGTAATCCCAGTACTTGGGAGGCTGAGACAGCAGGTTTGAGGCCAGCCTTGGCAACTTAGTGAGACCCTACTTCAAAATAAAATAGGGCTGGGGGTGTAGCTCAGAGGTAGAATGCCCCTGGGTTCAATCCCCAATACCAAAAAAGAAGAAAAGAGAAAAGAAAAAAAATCCTTAACTAAAAGAATATGCCTTTAGGGCTATTTTTCTGTAATTTGTCTTCTTTTCAATTAAAGTAAAAGATAAAATGGAGAGAAAGGTTTCTTCTGGTTACTTTTTTACCAGATCTTATTTAAGAGTTCATCTTAAAGCCTTGAGTCAGCCGGGTGTGGTGGCGCACGCCTGTAATCCTAGTACTTGGGAGGCTGAGACAGGAGGATCGCAGGTTCAAGGACAGCCTCAGCAACTTAGTGAGGCCCTCTGCAACTAAGCGGGACCGTTTCAAAATAAAAATAGGGATGGGGGTATAGCTTGGAGGTAGAATGCCCTGAGTTCAATCCCCGGTGACACACACACACACACACACACACACACAACCACACACATGCCTTGAGTCATGTTGTCAGAGAGGAGAATGTCCTTAGGGACTAAGAAAAGTTCACATACTTATTAGTGTGAAACATTAGAATCTAAAAAGACTGAGAGAAAGATCCACTCTAAGTTTTTAGAGAAATTTTTTCTGTTTTCAATACTTACAACAGTTTGAATCAGAAAAACCTTGATCCTATAAAGTATTATTCCTCAAATTTTTTTTTAATTAGGAAAATGACCCACATGGTTTTCTATGCTACTGTGTGTGTGTGTGTGTGTGTGTGTGTGTGTGTGTGTATGTGTGTGTCTGTGTGTGTGGTACTGGGGATGGAACCCAGGGGCATTCTACCTCTGAGCTACACCCCTAGCCCTATTTTTTGTTCTTTATTTTGAAATCGGGTCTCACTAAGTTGCGGGGGCCTCACTAAGTAGCTGAGGCTGGCCGCGAACCCGGATCCTCCTGTCTCAGCCTCCCAAGTATTGGGATTATAAGCGTGCGCCACCACGCCTGGCTCATCGTGTGATTCTACTTGTATTACGTTCCTAAAGTGTTCAAGTTTATAGAAACAGAAAGTGGAATGGTGGTTGTTGGGACCTGGGAGAAAGGGAAACGGAGAACTATTGCTTAAATGAGTACATGGTTTCAGTTTTACAAGAGGAAAAAAAAATTTCTATAGATGGTGGTGACAGTGACGGCACAACAGTGTGAACATATTTAATACCACTGAACTGTCCAGTTAAAAAGAGTTAAGATGGTAAACTTTATGTCTATTTACTACAATTTAAAGAAATCCTATATCAGATGATTGAAAGAATGTTCCAGAGTAACTTTTGGCCCTGTACATTGCAAACCTGTTCTCCTCTCCTGTTCAAATAGGACAACGGTCATGTCAGTGTGTGACCTCTGGGACCACACCTCCACGTCATGATGCAGTGGAGAGCAGGAGAATTCCCGGAAGCGAGTCCTATCCCAAATGGCTGGGAACAACTTTATGGCCCTCGTAACTATGTCCCACTAAATGCAAAAGAAAGGTTTCTTTGGCTCAACTTCCTCTTAGTTGGATTCCAGAGATGTCTCCAGTTGTCCTAGCAGCAGCCAGCACAAGAGAAATGTGACACAGGGGACACTGGGCAGAAAAAAATAGTAATCTAAACCAATTGTGGTCAAAATGTATTCATTATACTTTTTTTTTTTTTACAAAAAACAGAAGTATGTGTGACCGTTTGTCTAGCACATCTCCTGGGTATTTGGAGGGGGCCCATGAAAATGAGGGGCCCTGAAGGGCAAGCTTCATTAGCTTCTCAAAAAATCTACCTCTGAGGCCGGGTGTGGTGGCGCACGCTTGTAATCCCAGTACTTTGGGAGGCGGAGACCAGAGGATCTGGGTTCGCGGCCAGCCTCAGCTCTCGCTCTCTCTCTCTCTCTCTCTCTCTCGCTGTCTCTCTCTCTCTCTCTCTCTCTCTCTCTCTCTCTCTC
>PVJS01019012.1:17825-34283 GCA_004027185.1 Glis glis | reverse complement strand
AGGAGGAGGAGGAGGAGGAGGAGGAGGAGGAGAGAAAGGAAGAAAAAGTCCACACTCCTAGAGTTAAATGTGAGCTCCTACTTTGTTTTAAAATAAAAATGGCTGGGGGCATAGCTTGGAAGTTGAACACCCCTGGGTTCAATCCCCAGCACCACAAAAAAAACACACCTGCACTTGGACACAGACCACGGAGCTACACACTAACGAGGCAAAAGGCAGGCCTCTCCTCTCCAGGATTCTGATCTAAATGACTTCAGACCATGCATGTACTTTGCACTAGATTTTTTCAACCTGTAACAAAAAGTTCTAGATGCTTCAGGCTTTGCCAAAAAATAGATATCCCTAGCCAGGTATGGTGGCACACGCCTGTAATTCCAGTACTTGGGAGACTGAGACAGGAGGATCATAGGTTCAAGGACAGGTTCAGCAAATAGTGAGACTCTCACCAACCTAGCGAGACCCTGTTTCAAAATTAAAATTAAAAAATAGGGCTGGGGGTGTAGCTAGGAGGTAGAATGCCCCTGGGTTGAATCCCCAGTATCACAAATAATAAATAAATAATAGTCTTTTGAACCCAATACCTGCCAAGAAAGTGATCTAGGAAGGGTAGCCTGGTGAGCCTATTCTACCCTCTCTCATTCCCTCAAAAAGAGAGGGGAAGTCCAACTGTGCCTCCCTTGCCTCGGCCATCCTAGATGAGACTTCCACATCACCTGCTGGAAAATTTTTGTGGGGTAGGTTTACTGGTGAGTGAACCCTGGAGCTGTTCTGCCTCCAAGCTAAACTCTCAGCCATATTTTATTTTATTTTACTTATTTACTTATTTTTTGCGGTACTGGGGATTGAACCCAGGGGCATTCTACCTCTGAGCTCCACCCCAGCCCTATTTTTTATTCTTTATTTTGAAACAGGGTCTCACTAAGTTGCAGAGGGCCTAAGTAGCTGAGGCTGGTTGAGAACACGGATCCTCCAGTCTCAGCCTCCCAAGCACTGGGATTACAAGCGTGCGCCACTACGCCCGACTATTTATTTATTTTTGGAAACAGGGTCTTACTAGTGATGAGTCTCACTACTTACTGAGGCTGGTGTCCAACCTGTGCTCCTCCTGTCTCAGCCTCCCAGGTACTGGGATTACAGACGTGCGCCACCACGCATATATATATGATTTTTTAAAGAGGATCTCACTAAATTGCTGAGGGCCTCCCTCACTTGCTAGCCTTGTATCTTTGATCCTCTTGTCTCAGCCTCCTTCCCAAGTACTGGGACACAGGCTCCTTCCCAAGTACTGGGACTGCAACCACGGCCGGGTGGAAATTTACTTTCTGACTACCCTAGGGACCAGCTGGCCTCCTAGGGCCCTGGTCATATTTAATAACGAGAGACAGGTGCGACGCTGGGTGCCTGGATCCCTGCACCTCGCCCGGCACTGCCTCCCGGCCCGCGCCTGCCGCGCCCGTCCCGGCTCCCGCGCCCGCGGCGCTCACCTGGATCCTGGCCTCGGGGACCCGCGTGCGCTGGGCCAGGCGCTCGCGCAGCTGGATGTCGGGGTACATGGTGTGGCGGAACACGAGCTCCAGCACCCGCAGCTGCTCGCGGCTGAAGGCCGTGCGCTTGCGGCGCTGCGGCCCGGGCTGGGTGGCCGCGCCTGCGGGGGGCGCGGGGGACCCCAGGCCGGCGGGGGGCGGCGCGGCGGGCCCGGGGAAGCCGGCGGGGGCGGCGGGGCGCGGGGCCGCGAGCTGGTGCCACTCTGCTGCGGCCATGGCTCGGACAGTGCGCCTCCGGGGCGCGGCCGCCTCCAGTTATACCCCGCGCGGGCCGGGGAGGGGGCGGCGGCGCCATCAAAGGGTGGCGCGGAGCCGGGGTCGGGGCGAGCCCCCGGCCCGCCAGACGCGGCGGGAATAATCGCTTCCGCCAGCCGCGGGGTGCAGGGACCGCGGGACGCGCGGAGGGACGGAGGGAAGGCGGGAGGCGCGAACTCCGCCGCCGCCGCAATCCACATCCCGAAGGGCCGGGGCGAGGGGCCGGGCGCGCAGAGCTCCTCGGCACCGCCCCAGGACCGGCGGCCGCGGGCACCGCGTGGTCCTCGGCCGCGAGCGTGTTTGCCGCCCCTGCTGCGCGCTAGACCCTGCGCCAGGTTGGTCAAACAGCCAGCGCCGACACATCCTGAACCCGAGGGGTGGTGAAGATAAAGGACCTCGCAGCCGGCGGGGCATATCCTGAGAAGCGAGGCGGAGCTGCCGCCGGGATGTCCGCGGGGGCTGCGACCAAGATGCCTAGGCAGGGCTGACCGGCGCCCGGCGCAGAGACCCACCCGCCTCCTCCACGTTTCCTCTTCTCAGCGCTTTCCCAGACCTGGGGGCTCCTTTCAAGTTCCCGTTCTAGCCGGGCGTGGTGGCGCACGCCTGTAATCTCAGTACCTGGGAGGCTGAGACCGGAGGATCGCAGGTTCCAGTCAAGCCGCAGCCATTTAGCGAGACTATGTCAAAATAAAAAATGAAATAGGGCTGGGGGTGTGACTCAGAGGTAGAATGCGTCTGGATTCCACCCCCATACCACAAAAAATAAAGTTCCTGTTTTATCCTGATTTATGCATCTGTTTCCCCTTGCTCATGCGTTCCAGTCTATTGGGAGTGTCACTGAGCTGCCTTGCTTTTTTGTTTGTTTTGCTTTGTTTTTGGGGGCGTTCTGCCTCCGAGCTACATCCCAGCCCTTTTTTATTTTTTATTTTGAAACAGGGTCTTGCTAAATTGCTGAGGATTTCGCTACATGGCTGGGGCTGGCCTCAAACCCGTGATCCACCTGTCTCAGCCTCCCAAGTACTGGGATCCCAGGTGTGCACCACCACGCCCGGCTACTGGGCTGGCTTCGTAGAGGAGAAACCCGCCGCCGGTGACCCCGCGGTGCCAGCGGGTCCTCCCCGCGTCCCTCCGCTCCCACCCCGGGAGGGCTGTTTACTGGCGGGGGTCTTTCCGGCGCGCCCCGCCGCTCTGCTCTGGAGTGCTAATAGACCTCTTCAAAGGGCCCGGCTCCTCCCCGGGACGCTGCAGGGTAAAGCGGGAGCGGCCTGCGCCGCGGGACCCGGGCTGGGCTGCAGCCTCTCCCGACCCGGGCCCCGGAGCAGCACCCAGGCTCAGCACCCTCCGCCCTCTCCTGCCTCCCCACCTCCTCCTTCGCTTCACCAGCTCGCTGGGGCTCTCGGGCCCGGGGTGTGTGGAACAGGAAAATACAAAGAAAAACTTTGTATTTTCTATGCTCATTATTCATTCCTAACTAAAAAAAAAAAAAAAAAAATCCTACAGGGTCACTGTGCGAGGCCATGCTTTCTGTGTGTTCTTGGGAAGCAGGCACTCCCGTCCCGATTTTACAGATCAGAAAATACACCACACCCTACTCGAAGCTGCAGCTGCTTCCACATAGCCGCTGTGCTTAAAAAGCAGCCCAAGGCCGGGCGTGGTGGCGCACGCTTGTAATCCCAGTACTTGAGAGGCGGAGACCGGAGGATCCGGGTTCGCGGCCAGCCTCAGCTACTTAGTGAGGCCCTCCGCAACTTCGTGAGACCCGGTTTCAAAATAAAGGATAAAAAATAGTGCCGGGGGAGTAGCTCGGAGGTAGAACGCCCCTGGGTTCAATCCCCGGTACCGCAAAAAAAAAAAAAAAAAAAAGAAAGAAAGAAATAGACACAGGGAGACAAGGTGAAATAGAAGACAATCCTCAGAGATACTTCCTGCATCACAGGGGAAGGCCAGGGAATGAAAGTAAAGTTTAAAAAAGGCACCTTTGTCTGGAGCCAGGTCCCTTCCTGCAGCCCCAGCCGGGAAGGACAGGACCTCCAAGGTCACTGTCACATTCTGTGTCCTCAATTTTTTTTGAGGCACTTGGGATTGAACCCAGCGGTGTTCTACCTCCAAGCTACACCCCCAGCCCTATTTTATTTTTATTTTGAAACAGGGTCTTGCTAGGTTGATGAGAGTCTCACTACTTGCTGAGACTGTCCTCCTGTCTCAGCCTCCCAAGAACTGGGATTACAGGCGTGCACCACCATGCCTGGCCTAATATTTCTTTTATTTTTCTAGTGCTGGGGATTGAATCCAGGGGCATTCTTCCTCCAAGCTACACCCCCAGGTCTTTTTATTTTTTATTTTGAAACAAGGTCTCTCTAAAATGCTAAGGCTCTTGCTAAATTACTGAGGCTGGCCTCAAACCTGCAATCCTTCTGTCTCAGCCTCCCAAGTACTGGAATTACAGGTGTGCACCACCACTCCTGGCTCATTCTCAGTATTCCTCACAATTCTTGTCCTGACACCTAAATATCACACAAGCCTGTCCTTCCTCCCCGAGTGCTAAGTACTCTCTTCCTGGGCTCTCTTTGTGTAAGTCAGTCCCTCTCACTGCCTAAAACCTGGTGAGGAGCCCTGGGTGTTTATTAAAGGGAAAACCAAGAAAGGGCTGATGACTCTTCACCTTGAGTTCTACTAGGCCTTTGATCCTCGCCCCCCTTGCATTTCCTCCCCTCTTGGCCCAGCGTTCTGTACTTTTTGCATTTGTTTCAGATCCATCTCTCATTTCCAACGGACCAAAGACAACAGCCCTCCAAAAAGTATTAATGTGCCAGTAAAGTAGTAAAATGTTAAGACGCCTTTGTGTGTTGCTTAGGCAGCACCAGATAAATTCTAACAAATACAAAATGGATTTTGTGTGTGTGTGTGTATGTGGTACTGGGGATAGAACCAAGGGGCATTCTACCTCCAAGCTACAGCCTCAGCCTTATTCTATTTTTTATTTTGAAACAGGGTCTTACTAAGTTGCTGAGGGCCTTGGTAAATTGCTGAGGCTAGCCTCCAACCTGTGATCCTCCTGTCTCAACTTCCCAAGTACTAGGATTACAGGCATGTGCCACCATGCCCGGTTTAACTTTTTTTTTTTTTTTGTACTGGGGATTGAACCCAGAGGCATTCTACCTCTGAGCTGCACCCTCAGCCCCCCACCCCTTTTTTGTTGTTGTTAATTTTGAAACAGAAGCTAGGCATGGTGGTGCATGCCTGTGATCCTATTACTTGGGAGGCTAAAACAGTCCTGTTTTTTTATTCTTTATTTTGAAACAGGGTCTCACTAAGTTGCAGAGGGCCTCACTAAGTAGCCGAGGCTGGCCGTGAACCCGGATTTTCCAGTCTCAGCCTCCCAAGTACTGGGATTACAAGTGAGCACTACCACGCCCAGTTTAGACCCTGTTTCAAAATAAAGAACAAAAAAACAGGGCTGGGGGTGTAGCTCGGAGGTAGAATACCCCTTAGTTCAATCCCCAGTGCTAAAAAAAATTTTTTTAATTAAATTAAAAAATAAAAATACAAGGTGCTGGGGGTGTAGCTCAGAAGTAGAGCACCCCCGGGTTCAATCCCCAGGACCAAAAAGAAGAAAGAGAGAAAGAAGAAGAGTGCTTAGTCTTTGCTGCTTATACTTAAAAATACAGAGAGCAAGCCAGGCATGATGGCTCACGTTTGTAATCCCAGTACTTGGGAGGCTGACACAGGAGGATGGCAGGTTCGCGGCCAGCCTCAGCTACTTAGTGAGGCCTTCCACAACTTAGTGAGACCCTGTTTCAAAAGAAAAAAAATTAAAAAATAGGGCTGGGGGTGTAGCTCGGAGGTAGAATGCCCCTGGGTTCAGTCCCCAGTACCTCAAAAAAAAAAAAAATGCAGAGAGCAGCTGGGCATGGTGGCATATGCCTGTAATCCCAGTATTTGGGAGGCTGAGATAGGAAGATCACAGGTTTGAGAACAGCCTTGGCAACTTAGTGAGGCCCTCAGCAACTTAGTGAAACCCTGTTTCAAAATTAAAAAAGAAAATAAAATATGGGAGGGGTGTGGCTCGGAGGTAGAATGCCCCGGGTTCAATTCCCAGCACCACAGAAAAGAAAAAGAAAAAAAAATGCAGAAGGTAGCACTTATTTTAAGGGCGTAGATGTAGATTCTCTGGTCACTGAACAAAACACCCATGATGCACGGCACTTACAGCGTTCGTGGTGGGATTAACCTGTACATGAGCTCCCCTGCCACACACAGACCATCCTTACCGAAAGGAACAAATTGTTCTTTCTAACCAGAAGTCTACAAAGAGGAAAAATATACTGTAGAAGAAACAGAAGAAAGAGAAATTTATGGCATGGAATATATTTCACACAAATAAACATACACACACAAAAAAAGCCGAGTGTGGTGGCACACACCAGTAATCCCAGTACTTGGGAGGCTGAGACATGAAGATCACAGGTTCACCGCCAGCCTCAGCAACCTAGTGAGGCCCTCTGCAATTTAGCAAGACCCTGTTTCAAAATAAAAAATAAAGTCGGGCACGGTGGTGCAAGCCTGTAATCTCAGTACTTGGGAGGCTGAGACAGGAGGATCACAGCTTTGAGGACAGCCTAAGCAACTTAGTGAGACTCTCAGCAACCTAGCAAGACCCTGATTCCAAATAAAAAATAAAAAGGGTGCCGGGCATGGTGGCGCACGCTTGTAATCCCAGTACTTTGGGAGGCAGAGACCGGAGGATCCAGGTTCGCGGCCAGCCTCAGCTCTCTCTCTCTCTCTACCTGTCTCTCTCTCGCTCTCTACTTAGTAAGTCCCTCCGCAACTTCGTGAGACCCGGTTTCAAAATAAAGTATAAAAAATAGGGCCAGGGGTGTAGCGCGGAGGTAGAACACCCCTGGGTTCAATCCCCGGTACTGCAAAAAAAAAATAAATAAATAAATAAAAAGGGCTAGTTGAGCTTGGTGGCACACACTTGTAATCCCAGTACTTGGGAGGCTGAAACAGGAGGATCGCAGGTTCAAGGCCAGCCTCAGCAACTTGTGAGACCCTCTGCAACTTAGTGAGACCCTGTTTCAAAATAAAGAATAAAATAAGCTGGGCGTGGTGGCGCACTCTTGTAATCCTAGTACTTGGAATGCTGAGACAGGAGGATTGCAGGTTCAAAGCCAGCCTTGGCAATTAGTGAGGCTCTCAGCAACCTAGTTAGAGCCTGTTTCCAAATGAGATATAAAATTGGGCTGGGGGTATAGCTTGGAGATAGAATGCCTCTGGGTTCAATCCCCAGTACCAATAAATTAAATAAATAAATAAATAAATAAATAAATAAAAAGGGCTGCTGGTGATGTAGCTCAGAGGTAGAATGCTGATGGGTTCAATTCCCAGCACACAAAATTTTTTTAAAAAGTTAAAAAATTGGTAATTTGAGCTCACTTGCTGGTTAAAGGTTTGTGGTACTACAAGTTTCTTAAACATTGTCATTTGACTTAGAACTCCTATGGTGGCACAGGCCTATAATCCCAGTACTTAGGAGGCTGAGACAAGAGGATCACAGGTTTGCAGCCACATTCAAATACTTAGTGAGGTTCTCAGAAACCTAGTGAGACTCTGTTTCAAAATAAAGAATAAAAAATTGGGCTGGGGGTGTATCTCAGAGATAGAATGCCCCTGTGTTTCATCCTCAGTACCAAAAAGAAAAAACCCTTTAGTTTGTTTTTTTGTTTTTTGTTTTGTTTTGTTTTGTTTTACCTGCAGAGCTGGGGTTGGAACCCAGGGTTATACCTCCAGCCCACACACTTAGTTTTGGATTTTTGTTTTGTTTTGTTTGTGGTACTGGGGACTGAACCCAGAGGCATTCTACTGAAACCAAATTCCAGACACCTGCCCCAATTTGCTGAATCACTTAATTGGGACAAGCCTTTGGGAAGAAGGAAAAAGAATTTTGTTGATTTGCTAGCAAGCCGGAAAAGCCAGTGAACTTAAGAGTTCAGAATCAAAGCCTGGATTCTCCCTGAACAAAGGAATCGAGTCCCTTTTAAGAGCGGGCTCTTCAGGGTCACGTGGGCTGATCAGAGGAGACACAACTCATGTCTAAATCATCCTTGAGTAGGTTCTTTCTCAGAGTCACAGGAGCCAGGGGTCCAGTCTTCACTCCTTTGGTCAGTAAACTGATAAGAGCCTGTTACTTGTTAACAAGGGGAGAAGGAGAGGGGGAGGAGGAAAACAACAGCTTTGAAACAGGCATCTGTTAACTGCCAGGGTTGGAAGCAGGCATCCTTATACTACCTCCAAGCTACATCCCCAGTCCTTTTTATTTTTTGTTTGGAAACAGGGTCTCATTATATTGCTGAGATTCTCACTAAATTGCTGAGGCTGGCCTCAAACTATGATCCTTCTGTCTCAGCCTCCTAAGTACTGGGATTACAGGCATGCACCACCATGCCCATGGACTCCTTTAGTTTTTGTTTTTTGGGTTTTTTGGTACTGGGAATTGAACCCAGAGGCAGTCTACCTTCAAACTACAACACCAGCCCGATTTTTTATTTCGTATTTGGAAACAGGGTCTCATTAGGTTGCTAAAAGCCTCGCTAAATTGACAGGGCTGGCTTTTAACCTGCAATCCTCCTGTCTCAGCCTCCCAAGTACTGGGATTACAGGCATGCGCCACCATGCCCAGGGACTCCTTTAGTTTTGACCATTCTTTTCTCTTCTAATCCTACAATGAAACTCTGCCGCAGTTCTCTGACTCTGTGGCATGCGACGTGGTGTTGAATTAGTGTGTATCATGTGTCCTGTGAGAAGTCATTCCAGACAATGACAGTAAAGAGAGGCTCAGGAGAACATAGCACCTGCCAATGTCTGTCTCTTCTGCTCTTGAATAATGTATGTGTTAGCGGACGTCCAGAGTAACCTCAGATCGCTTCTGGACTCTTGTCTCAGCCTACATGTGTTGGGTGTGTGTTCCCCAAATACAGTTCTTAGTGGATTGCCTATATTAGCAGGGGCACCTCCATGCCGAGAAAAATGCCACCCTGAGTTGATTTAGTCAAACACAGATTGTTGGTGGATGCAGGATATAAGAAGATATTTTTAAACTGAGCAATGTGGCACACGCTTGTAATCCCAGTACTTGGGAGGCTGAGATAGGAGGATCAGCAATTTAGTGAGCAAGACCCTGTTTCAAAACAAAAAATAAAAAGGGCTGGGAATGTAGCTCAATGGTAGCGCACCCCTAGGTCAAATCCCTAGTACCACCAAAGAAAAAAAGACACTTTCAGATAGATTCTAGCCTGGCATTGTGGCGCATACCTGTAATCCCAATACTTGGGAGGCTGAGACAGGAGAATGGCAGGTTCGACGACAACCTCAGCAAGTAGTGAGACTCTCAGCAACTTAGTGAGACCCTGTTTCAAACAAAACAAAAAGGGCTGGGGTTGTATCTCGGAGGTAGAATGCACTTGGGTTCAACCCCCAGTACTCCCCCACATACACACAAATAGAGTCAAATAGAGTCTAACCACCCCCCCTTTTTTTTGGTGCTGGAGTTCAAACCCAGGGCCTTGAGCATGCATGAATTCTACCACTAAGTTATATACCACCTCTAAAGAATGGCCTTTTTTTGGGGGGGTACTGGGAATTGAACAGGGCATTCTACCTCTCAGCTACACCCCCAGCCTTTTTTGTTATTTAACTTATAATTAATTAATGTATTTATTTTTGTGGTGCTGGGGATTGACTCAGGGGTCTTCTACCTCTGAGCTACACCCCCAGCCATTTTCTTTTTTTTTGTGGTTCTGGATGTTGAACCGAAGGGGCTTTCTACCTCCAAGCTACACCCCCAGCCCTATTTTTAAAGTTTTCACTTGGAAACAGGGTCTTGCTAAGTTGCTGAGGTTGGTTTCAAACCTATGATCCTACTGTCAGCCTCCCAAGTACTAGGATTACAGGTGTGTGCCACCATGCCCAGATAGGATAAACCTTTCTTCATCAACAGTCAGAGAAAAGGAAAAATAATATGTTTCCTTCCCTTTGCTTGCCCATTTTCAGAATAAAGGGCTTGTTCACTAGAATCCTCCAAGGAGAACCAATCCCAGTACTTGGGAGGCTGAGACAGGAGGATCACAGATTCAAGGCCAGTGTCAGCAATTTACCAAGCCCCTCAGCAACTCAGTAAGATCCTGTCTCAAAATAAAATATAAGTTGGGCATGGTGGCACACTTGTAATCCCAGTGCTTGGAAGGCTGAGACAGGAAGATCTCAGGTTCACAGCCAGCCTCAGCTACTTAGTGAGGCCCTCTGAAACTTGGTGAGACCCTGTTTCAAAATAAAAAATAAAATATGGCTGGGGGTGTAGTTCAGAGATAGAATGCCTCTGGGTTCAATCCCCAGTACCAGAAAACAAATAAATAAACAAACACTAAAACACACACACACACACACACACTCACACACACAGAATAGCCCGTGCTGCCTAGAGCATTTAGGACTAGAATTAGGTTTAGTGGAGAGCTTGGATTAAGGACAGGTGTGCATTTGTTCTTGGGGCTCTGTGAGGTACCTTGCTGAGGCTGGCCTCAAACCTGCAATCCTCCTGTCTCAGCCTCCCAAGTACTGGGATTACAGACATGCACCACCATGCCCTGCTATGCTATTGATGAGGTAGAATAGAAAAGATAGAAATATTAGGCAGAAAGGAGACATTGGGAAAATAGAGATTTAAAATTTTGAAAGTTCATAATCTAACTCCACCCTATAGGGTGCGTTCAGTCAGGCAGAAGCCTTAATGAATCCATACCCTTAATCACAATGGCTCCTCTCCACACCTGAGAAGCTTAATGTAAATAGGGTGGGTGAGGAGGACAAAAGGCCAGACCCCCACTGCCTATCTGTTGCCAGGGAAACAGGACTAAGAGGAAGTCCTGCCCTCCACTGTGCGACCCTACCTACCCCCTCCTATAAAAGAACTGCGAAAGCACGCAGACGCTCTCTTGCTCACCTGGATGGATGGACGCGTGCAGGGAGACTCGCTCTCCCCTTCTTAGATGACCCCCCAACCTGTATCCCCGCCTTTCTTAGATGACCCACCAACCTGTATCCCCACCTTTTTAAGTTAATTAAAACCTTTGCCTTTTTCTGATGGCATGTGTTGAAATTCTTATTCATCATGGAAGCCGAGGACCCCTCAGAATTAGCTGTTTCCCCATGACACTATGAGGGGGCTTTTTTTTTGTGTGTGGTACCGGGGATTGAACCCAGGGGCGTTCTACCTCCGTGCTACACCCCCAGCCCTATTTTTTTTTTTTTTTTTTGCGGTACCGGGGATTGAACCCAGGGGCGTTCTACCTCCGCGCTACATCCCCGGCCCTATTTTTTATACTTTATTTTGAAACCGGGTCTCACGAAGTTGCGGAGGGCCTCACTAAGGAGAGAGAGAGAGGGAGAGAGAGAGAGCGAGCGAGCTGAGGCTGGCCGTGAACCCGGATCCTCCGGTCTCCGCCTCCCAAAGTACTGGGATTACAAGCGTGCACCACCACGCCCGGCGTTATTTTTTTATACTCTATTTTGAAACAGGGTCTCACTAAGTTGCAGAGGGCCTCACTAAGTAGCTGAGGCTGGCCGCGAACCCGGATCCTCCTGTCTCAGCCTCCCAAGTACTGGGATTACAAGCGTGTGCCACCACGCCTGGCTCTAGTTGAAACTTTTTACCGCACTTTCTTTCTTATTTATTTATTTATTTATTTTGGCACTGGGTATTGAAACCAAGGGCATTCTACCTCTGAGTTCACCCCCAGCCCTATTTTATTTATTTATTTATTTTTTTTGCGGTACCAGGGATTGAACCCAGGGGCGTTCTACCTCCGAGCTACACCCCCGGCCCTATTTTTTATTCTTTATTTTGAAACTGGGTCTCACTAAGTTGCGGAGGGCCTCACTAAGTAGCTGAGGCTGGCCGCGAACCCGGATCTTCCGGTCTCCGCCTCCCAAGTACTGGGATTACAAGCATGCGCCACCAAGCCCGGCTATTTTTTATTTTATTTATTTATGTATTTATTTATTTTATTTATTTATTTTTTGCGGTGCCGGTGATTGAACCCAGGGGCGTTCTACCTCCACGCTATACCCCCGGCCCTGTTTTTTTATACTTTATTTTGAAACCGGGTCTCACGAAGTTGCGGAGGGCCTCACTAGGTAGAGAGAGAGAGAGACAGGGAGAGAGAGAGAGAGAGAGAGAGCTGAGGCTGGCCGCGAACCCGGATCCTCTGGTCTCTGCCTCCCAAAGTATATTTTTTTTTATTTTGAAACAGGGTCTTGCTAGGTAGTTGAGAGTCTCACTACTTGCTAAGACTGTCCTTGATCCTGTGATCCTCCTGTCTCAGCCTCCCATGTGCTGGGATTACAGGTGTGGGCCACTATAAAGTGCAATAAAAGCCAGCGTAGTGGCACACGCTTGTAATCCCAGTATTTGGGAGGCTGAGACAGGAGGTTCTCAGGTTCGAGGACAGCCTCAGCAAGAAGTGAGACTCTCATCAACCTAATGAGACTCTGTTTCCAAATAAAAATAAAAAATAGGGCTGAGGGTGAAGTGCAGAGGTAGAATGCCCCTGGGTTCAATCCCTGGTGCCATACACACACACACACACACACACACACACACACCAAAAAAAAGGCTCAAATGAGCCAGGTGTCGTGGCGCATGTTTGGATTCCCAGTACTTGGGAGGCTGAAACAGGAGGATCGCAAGTTCGAGGTCAGCTTCAGCAACTTAGACCCTGTTAATGTGGGCACTGTGAGGTCTGACTGTGAGGCTGGGCTGGAGGAGGTTAGGGCTCCAGGAAGGCAGGAAGATGCCTCTAATCATCCCCCTGCCACCAGCCCCATAAATTTACCTGCCCTGGCCTGGTATCAAGCCCATCGATTGGAGAAATCCACGATGCTTTGCCCTCCCTCCCTCCTAACACCCCATAAAAGGCCCCGAGTCTATAAGGAAGCGGGCTACTGACTCTCGTGTACTCTACCCCTTGGTCAGTTGCCTCCTTCCAGGTTTTATTACAGAATAAAATCTGTTCCTCCTGTCAACCTGTGCTCTCCTTGCCTCCATATTTCCCGACAGTTTCGAATTAAAAAGTAAAATAGGGCTGGGGGTGTAGCCCAGAGGTAGAACACATCTGGGTTCAATCCCTAGCAAAAAAAAAAAAAAAAAAAAAAAAAAAAAAAAAAAAAAAAAAAAAAAAAAAAAAAAAAAAAAAAAAGGCTCAAATTAAAGGCAGCAATGGAGCAGGGTGCAGTGGTGCACACCTGGAATGCCAGTACTTGGGAGGCTAAGACAGGAGGATCACAGGTTTGAGGCCAGCCTCAGCAATTTAGCAAGACCCTGTTTCAAAATAAAAAAGCCAGGCATGGTGGCGCGCCCTTGTAATCCCAGTTCTTGGGAGGCTGAAACAGGAGGATTGCAGGTTTGAGACCAGCCTTAGCAAGTTAGTGAGACTCTCCGCAATTTAGTGAGACCTTGTTTCAAAATAAAAGAATAAAAGCTGGGACAGCTGGCTTTTATTCATAAATGACAGGAGGATCGCAGGTTCAAGGACAGACTCAGCAAGTAGTAAAACTCTCATCAACCTAGTGAAACCCTGTTTCAAAATAAAAATAAAATTGGGTTGGGGTATAGCTTGGAGGTAGAGTGCCCCTGGGTTCAATCCCCAATACCAAAAATAAATAAATAAATACATTAAAATAAAAAATAAAGCTGGCCATGGTGGCACATGCTGTAATCCCAGTACTTGGGAGGCTGAAACTGGAGGATGGCAGGTTCAAGGCCAGCCTCAGCAACTTAGTGAGGCTCTCAGCAACTTAGTGAAAGTCTGTTTCCAAATAAAAAATAAAATAGAAAGGAAAAACCAAGAAAAATAGTATAAAATAGAGCTGGGAGTAGTGGTGCATGCCTGCAATCCCAGTACTTGGGAGGCTGAGAAAGGAGGATTAGATGGTTTGAGGACAGTCTCAGCAATTTAGCAAGATTCTCAGCAACCTATTGAAACCTTGTTTAAAAACAAAAACATGACCGGGCATGGTGGCGCACACTTGTAATCCCAGTACTTGGGAGGCAGAGACTGGAGGATCCAGGTTTGTGGCCAGCCTCAGCTACTTAGTGAGGCCCTCCACAACTTCGTGAGACCCGGTTTCAAAATAAAGGATAAAAAATAGGGCCGGGGGTGTAGCTCAGAGGTAGAATGCCCCTGGGTTCAATCCCCAGTACTGCAAAAAAAAAAAAAAAGAAAATAGGACTAGGGGTGTAGCTCAGAGGTAGAATGCCCTTGGGTTCAACCCCCAATACCGAAGGAAGGAAGGAAGGAAAAGAGGATGGGAGGGAGGGAGGGAGGAAGGGAGAGGAAGGGAAGGAGAAAGAAAGAGCTCAAAGGGCTCTTGGGGTCACACCGAGTTTCTCCTGGGTTCTGAAGCTGCAGCGGCTGGAGGATGTGGTCAGCTGACAGGCGGTTGTGAAGTGGGCCTAGGAAGTGCTGCAGGTGGGAATTAGCATGCCAATCAGCCACACTTAGGGTGTGAGGCAGAGGGGGAGAGGGCCCCTGTTAGGGATGAAATCTGCCCTTTCCCTGAGCTAGGGGGCTGAGAGATGCAGAGAAACGGAACCCAAGGAGTGGAGGTTAGAAAGGCGGCCTGGTCACCTTGGGGAAAGTCCGCACCCTCTGCCTCTGTTTCCAGATGTGTGAAAGGAGACTGAGTTCTGCAGCGTCCAAACTTGGCTGCACAGCACAACTCCCTGGGGACTTCCAAAATTTTTTTTCTGTATTGGGGATTGAATCCAGGGGCATTCTACCTCCAAGCCACACCCCCAAGCCGTTTTATTTTTTATTTGGAAACAAGGTCTTGCTAGGTTAATGAGCCTCACTACTTGCTGAGGCTGTCTGTCCTCGAACCTGAGATCCTCCCATCTCATCCTCCCAAGTACTGGGAGTGCGCCACCACACCCAGCTCTTCTTGGGGACGACTTTTCCCCTGTATTTTATTTTATTTTGGTGCTGGAGATGGGACCCAGGGCCTTGCATACTCTACTATGTAGAAGCTACACCCCCAGCCCTAGAACTCAATTATTAATTTATTTCCAAGCATTTCTCAATTGTACATCAGGAGGCGGAATTGAAATCTGCGTATCCAGTCTTTCCACATTTTTTTTCTTTGTACTGGGGATTGAACCCAGGAACATTCTACCTCCAAGCTACACCCCCAACCCTTTTAATTTTTTTGTTTTTTGTTTTGTCTCTCTAGGTTCCGAGAGTCTCACTACTTGCTGAAGCTGAATTCACAAGCCTGTCTCAGCCTCCTAAGTACTGGTATTACAGGTGCGTGTCACCACACCCGGCTCATTCCATCAAACTATTTTGAGTTTCCAATTGCTCTTCTATGCATTCAACTCTTTTTTTTTTTTTTTTTTTTGCGGTACTGGGGATTGAACGCAGGGGCATTCTACCACCGGGCTACACCCCCAGCCCTATTTTTTATTCTTTATTTTGAAACAGGGTCTCACTAAGTTGTGGATGGCCTCACTAAGTAGCTGAGGCTGGCCACGAACCTGGATCTTCCGGTCTCAGCCTCAAGTGTGCACCACCATGCCCGGCTTTGTATTCAACTCTTGAGGAACAGTGAAATTTGATTGGAAAGCCAGGTGCTGGGAGAAGAGGGGAGTGACCGGGATGGTCCACAAACTCAAATTACCCGAAGGAGGAGAGTTTTTGAAGCCTGAAATCCAGCCTCTCTTTC
The DNA here is from genome assembly GCA_004027185.1 of Glis glis. Taxonomy (NCBI): domain Eukaryota; kingdom Metazoa; phylum Chordata; class Mammalia; order Rodentia; family Gliridae; genus Glis; species Glis glis. The sequence continues at coordinate 18,708 of PVJS01019012.1, read as the reverse complement.
TCTTGCTGTCTCAGAGTCCAAGTCATTATTCCTGGCCCCTGCCCAGAACAGACTTGGATGAGCACTGGTTTCAAATTCTCACCCAGAGCAGTGACGGGGCTCTAACCACCCCCCCAACCGATGAGCAGAGAGGGGAGCTGCCGAGCCCGGGGCCAAGGACAGAGGCTACTCCAGAAAGGACCCCACCCAGTCCTGTGCCTGGTGCTGGGGCCTCCTGCTCAAAGGGGCACCTAGGCCATCTGCCCCAGACGGCGCAAGGAAATGGAAAAAAGCCTGCGCTGTGTTAGAGAGGCGGGGACAGAGGGACAGACAGAGATGCCCAAACTTCCAGTGGTTTTTCATTTGTACGAAGTTCTTTGGCACCTGGCCCCCCCTGCTGTTAGGATGGATGTTTCCCTCTCCCCACAATGTTCTAGAACCTTCCCCCACCCCAAATGTCTGGGGCTTTTAAGAGGGTCCTGAGATATGCCCTGGCTATACCTCACAGTGCATAAGGTCTGGCAGAGAGAACGTGGCTCTCCACTGCCCAAGTGGCCCCCTTGTTTCCACCTCTCTTGGGAGACACAGCCATGTTTTCATCTGACTGGTAACAAAACCCCTGATGATCTAAAACATTGGGCTTTAAAAAAAATACATAAGCCGGGCGTGGTGGCGCACGCTTGTAATCCCAGTACTTTGGCAGGCGGAGACCGGAGGATCAGGGTTCGCGGCCAGCCTCAGCTCCTCAGCTCTCTCTTTCTCTCTCTCTCTCTCTCTCTCTCTCTCTCTCTCTACTTAGTGAGGCCCTCCGCAACTTCGTGAGACCTGGTTTCAAAATAAAGTATAAAAAATAGGGCCGGGGGTGTAGCACGGAGGTAGAATGCCCCTGGGTTCAATCCCTGCT
>PVJS01019012.1:0-17725 GCA_004027185.1 Glis glis | reverse complement strand
TCACAGGTTCGCGGTCAGCCTCAGCTACTTAGTGAGGCCCTCTGCACCTAGAGAGACCCTGTTTCAAAATAAAGAATTAAAAAATAGGGCTGGGGCCGGGCGTGGTGGCGAACGCTTGTAATCCCAGTACTTGGGAGGCTGACACAGGAGGATCTTAGGTTTGCAGCCAGTCTCAGCTTTTTTTTTTTTTTTGGAACTGGGGTTTGAACCCAGGGGAATTCTACCTCCAAACTATACCCTTAGCCCTATTTTTTATGCTTCATTTTGAAACAAGGTCTCACTAAGTTGCAGAGGGCCTCATTAATTACAAGTGTGTGCCACCATGCCCAGCTACAGCCTCACCTTCTTAGTGAGGCCCTCTACAACTTAGTGAGACACTGTTTCAAAATAAAGAATAACATATAGGGTGGGAGTATAGCTCTGAGGTAGAATGCTGCTGGGTTCAATCCCCAGTTCCAAAAAAAAAAAAAAAAACCAGGCATGGTGGTGCACGTTTGTAATCCCAGTATTTGGAAGGCTGAGACAGGAGGATCACAGGTTCAAAGCCAGCCTCTGCAACTTAGTGAGGCTCTCAGCAGCTTAGTGAGACCCTGTTTCCAAATAAGAAATAAAATCGGGCTGGGGGTATAATTTGGAGGTAGAATGCCTCTGGGTTCAATCCTCAGTACCAAAATAATAATAATAATAATAATAATAATAAATAAAATAAGGTTTGGGAGTGTAGCTCAGAGGTAGAATGACCTGTGTTTAATTCCCAGCACCCCCCCCCAAATCCGGAATCGCCCATCCTTGGTGTCTGAACACCCTTGGTTTCTCATCCTTGAGGTCTGAACATCTCCACATCTGATCTAATTCCGCATCCTCCACTGTCCCTTGGGAAATGTCCGATCATCCTGGTCTGTCTTCAGCAAGAATCCTGTAAGGTGGGTTTAGCCAGGATTCCTCTTTACCTGATGTTTCCTCTTGGCCATTTTGCATTTGCTGACCCCCACCCTGTTCCTTGGTTATAAATTCCCACTTGTCCCTGTTTGGATTTGAGTCCTCTCTCTCTCCTCCACAGCAAGACTGCCGCAGTGGTCTATGCCCATCGGGATGGTCATGAATAAACATGTCCTTATGATGCTTTAGCAGATATCATTGGAAAAAAAATTTTTTTTTGGTACTTGGGATTTAACCCAGGGGCATTCTACCTCTGAACTACACCCCCAGTCCATTTTATTTGTTAGTTTTTGAAACAGGGTCTTCCTAAATTGCTGAGGCTGGCCTCAAACCTGTGATTCTTCTGTCTCAGCCTCCCAAGTACTAGGATTATAGGCATGTACCAACATGCCCGGTGAAAAATATTTTTATCATTACCCAGCACAACCACCTTCTGGGATGTGGCCCCCCATCTTCTCCCAGGTGTGACTGAACATCTCCTGGGGGGGTTCCCTATGCCTGTTTGCTGTGCCCAACCCACTCCAACCAAAGTTTAGAGGATGCCTATCCCTTGGCTGCATAAACTGGCCTACACTAGTTCAAAGGACATCTGGACCCGGCAAAAAGTAATTTGTAGTTTTAAATGTGCTATCCTGGAGAGAGGTTTCCCAAGATGCTGTGAAATGAAAAAAGCAAATTGCCAGACAGGATGCATGCTGAAAGCCCACTTGCATGGTTTTTAAAGGATTCGTATTGTCTATACATGTTTAATTTACATGTGCATAGAAAATTTTCAGGGAAAGATAGGTAAAAACTTACCTCTGGCAAGGGGGACTGGGTAATCACGGTGGGGATGGGAATTTTACTTTTCACTCTTAGATATTTCCTTGTGTGCTGAGTGATTGTGTGTGTGTGTGTGTGTGTGTGTGTGTGTGTGTGGTACTAGGGGATGGAACCCAGGGGCATTCTACCTCTGAGCTATACTACCAGCCCTATTTTATTCTTTTATTTCGAAACAGGATCTCACTAAATTGCAGACCCTGGCCACAACCTGCGATCCTCCTGTCTCTGCCTCCCAGGTACTGGGATTACAAGCACAGACCACCACACCCGGCTGAATTTTTTTTTTCTTTTTACCACAACTACGTGTTTGTTTAGTTTGTTTTTGTACTGGGGGTAGAACCTGGGGCATTCTACCTCCGAGCTACACTCCCAGTTGGATTTTTATTTATTTTGAAACAGGTTCTTGCTAGGTTGATGAGCAGCTCACTACTTGCTGAGGCTATCATTGAACCTGTGATCCTCCTGTCTCATCCTCCCAAATACTGGGATTACAGGCATGCGCCGCCACGCCCGGCTTTTTATTTTTATTTTGAAACAGAGTCTTGCTAAGCTGCTGAGGCTAACCTCGAACCTTCCATTCTCAATTCAGCCTCCCAAGTTCTGAGATTACAGGCATGCCCCACTGCACCCAGCTACTGTTATTTTGTGGCAAATTAAAAAGTAGCTGGTGCAGGGGTACACGCCTGTAATCCCCAGCACTGAGACAAGAAGATCGCAGCTTTGAGGCCATTTCTTGGTAATTTAGTGGGACCATGTCAAAACAAAACAAAAAATGAAAAGGGCTGGGGGTGTAGCTCTGAAGTAGATGCACCTGGGTCCAATCCACAGTACTGATTGATAAATGAATGAATGAATGAATGAATGAATGAATGAGCAAGTCAGGCATGATGGCACACATCTGTAATCCTTTGTAATCCTCCTGAGAAAGAAAGATTGAAAGTTTCAGACCAGTCAGGAGTGGTGGCGCATGCCTATAATCCCAGTATGGGAAGCTAAAACAGAGACAGGTTCCAGTACAGCCTCAGCAAGTAGGGAGACTCTTATCAACCTAGGGAGACTCTGTTTCAAAATAAAAATAAAAGCTGGGCATGGCGGCATGCACCTGTAATCCCAGTGCTTGGGAGGCTGAGACAGGAGGATTGCAGGTTTGAGGACAGCACCAACAAGTAGTGAGACTCTCATTAACCTAGTGAGACCCTGTTAGAAAAATAAAAATAAAATAGGAGCCAGCTATGGTGGCACACACTTGTAATCCCAGTACTTGGGAGGCTGAGACAGGAGGATCACAGGTTCGAAGCCAGCCTTGACAATTTAGCGAGGCCCTTCGCAATTTAGTGAGACTCTGTTTCCAAAGAAGAAATAAAATCAGGCTGGGGGTATAGCTTGGAGGTAGAATGCCCCTGGGTTCAATCCCCAGTTAAAAAAAAAAGACATATTGACGCTGGGCGTGGTGGCGCACGTTTGTAATCCTAGTACTTTGGGAGGAGGAGACCAGAGGATCCGGGTTTGTGGCCAGCCTCAGCTCTCTCTCTCTCTCTCTCTCTCTCTCCTCTCTCTACCTAGTGAGGCCCTCCACAACTTCGTGAGACCCGGTTTCAAAATAAAGTATAAAAAAAATAGGGCCGGGGGTATAGTGTGAAAGTAGAATGCCCCTGGGTTCAACCCCGGTACCGCAAAAAAAAAAAAGACATATTGAAATGTATCAATTATAATTAATATTAATATTGAGGGTTAATAAATAAAATTCACTAGGGATAAAAATATTAAAAAGAAGCTGGGTGTGGTGGTGCATGCCTGTAATCCCAGTACTTGGGAGGCTGAGACAGGGAGGATCTCAGGTTCTAGGACAGCCTTAGCAACTTAGACTGTTAGCAACCTAGGGAGACCCTGTTTCAAAATAAAAATAAAATAGGGTTGGGGATGTAGCGCAGAGGTAGAATGTCCCTGGGTTTAATCCCCAGTAACACACACACACACTATGTGTGTATATATATATATATGTGTGTGTGTGTGTGTGTGTGTGTGTAAAAAACATTGCCTGATTCTTGCTCTTGGTTGTTGGTTTGTTATCTGAGGCTTTACCTATTCTATATTTTCATATAACAGATTTAAGAGCCCTGTTTCCCAGACAAATATTATTATTGTTGTTGTTGTTGTTATTTTGGTACTGGGGATTGAACCCAGAGGCATTCTACCTCCAAGTTATACCCCCAGCCTGATTTTATTTCTTATTTACAAATAACAGGGTTTCACTAAGTTGCAGAGAGCCTGGCTGAAATGCCCAGGCTGGCTGTGAACCTGCGATCCTCCTGTCTCAGCTTCCCAAGTACTGGGATTACAAGCGTGTGCCACCATGCCCGGTTTATTCTTATTTTATGTGTGTGTGTGTGTGTGTGTGTGTGTGTGTGTATGTGTGTGTGTGGTGTTGGGGATAGAACCCAGGAGCATTCTACCTTTGAGATACAACCCCAGTCCTATTTTATTTTTTATGGCTAAGTTGCTGAGGCTGGTCTTGAACCTGCAATCCTCCTGTCTCAGACTCCAAAGTACTGGGATTACAAGCGAGTACCACCATGTTCGGTTTCCCAGACATCTTTTAAAATGCTGCTTTCAAATCAGGCATAGTGGCCTATGCCTGTAATCCTAATACTTGGGAGGCTGAGACGAGAACGGAAGGTTCGAGGACAGCCTCAGCAAGCAGTGAGACTCTCATCACCCTAGAGAGACCCTGTTTCAAAATAAAAAAAAAATAGGCCTGGGGGTATAGCTAGGAGGAAGAATGCCCCTGGATTCCATCCCCAGTACCACAATAAATGACAGATGATAGATAGATAGATAGATAGATAGATGATAGATAGATAGGCAGGCTGGCGATATAGCTCAGAGGTTTAACCTGCAGTACCAAAACAAAAGACTAGATGTAGCCTGGCACACATACCTGTGACTGGGGGAGGGCATGGCTGGCTTGCACTCTTGGTACTTATTATATGGTCCTTTATAATTGGGGCTATATTTGATTATCACCTCCACATCTTGTTCAGCTGGAATCCTGCTGTCTGACACCTGGGACACCAACACCCTTAGCCCTGAGCTGGGGCTTGCACACCACATGTCCTGGGTGTGTGACCTCCTGCTGATCTGAAGATATGCAGTGAGACTGGGCAGTCTGGCCTCAGTTATTGCCTGTGAGCCTCAGCTGCCCACCTGCCATCTGGAAGGGCAAAGGCCTTTCTGCTTTGCTCACACCTAGGGGCAATGAAGGGGGCAGGGCCCTAGATGTCCTGCATGGGTCAATCACCCATCCTCCCAGGTTCCGCTGACAGTGATGGAGACAAAAACCCAGCCTGTAATGAGCGTAGAACATGCATTTTACAAAAAAGCACAGTGCATTTGCACATGGTTTTAACATACACTGAAATTATCAGGAAATTGTCTACTACATAAACTATTTTTTTTTCTAAAGAGTTGTTGGAGCCGGACGTGGTGGCGCACGCTTGTAATCTCAGTACTTGGGAAGCTGAGACCGGAGAATCTGGGTTCGCGGCCAGCCTCAGCTACTTAGTGAGGCCCTCTGCAACTTAGTGAGACCCTGTTCCAAAAATAAAGAATAGAGGCCAGGTGTGGTGGCGCACGCTTGTAATCCCAGTACTTTGGGAGGGAGAGACCAGAGGATCCGTGTTTGCGGCCAGCCTCAGTGCTCTCTCTCTCTCTTTCTCTCCCTCTCTCTCTCCCTCTCTCTCTCTCTCTACTTAGTGAGGCCCTCCGCAACTTCGTGAGACCCGGTTTCAAAATAAAGGATAAAAAAATAGGGCCGGGGGTGTAGCGTGGAGGTAGAACGCCCCTGGGTTCAATCCCCGGTACTGCAAAAAAAAATAGAAAGAATAAAAAATAGGGCGGGGATGGAGCTCTGAGGTAGAAAGCCCGTGGGTTCAATCCCCAGTACCACAAATAATAATAATCATAATAATCATAATCATAATATTTTTTCTGATTACAAAAGAAATGCTTCTTGGGAACACATTATGTAATTCCATGAAGTACAGTTATATTTTCCCTTCTCATTATCGCCCACAACAGTTACTGAATACTAAAGGCAGGACATAGCTAGACACAACAGGGAACATATTTATGACTTTCTGGAGTCAGGACTAGTAATGTGCATATTTTTAACCTTTTTTTTTTGAGGGGGTTACCCGGAATTGAACCCAGGGGTGTTTTACTTCCGAGCTACATCACCAGCCCTTTTCATTTTTGTTGTTGTTACTGGGGATTGAACCCAGGGGCATTCTACCTCTGAGTTACACCCCCAGCCCTATTTTATTTTTATTCTGAAACAGGGTCTTGCTAGGATGATGACAGTCTCACTACTTGCTGAGGCTGTCCTCAAACCTGTGATCCTCCTATCTCAGCCTCCCAAGTACTGGGATTACAAGGGTGTGCCACCATACCCAGCTTGGGCATTCTACCTCTGAGCCACATCCCAAGTCCTTTTTATTTTTTCATTCTGAATCTTGCTAAATTGCTGAGGTTCTTGCTGAGCTGCTGAGGCTGGCCTCAAATCTAAGATCTAAGGATCTTGCTAAATTGCTGAGGTTCTTGCTGAGCTGCTGAGGCTGGCCTCAAATCTCAGATCCTCCTGTTTCAGCCTCCCAAGTACTGGAATTACAGGCAGGTGCCACCACACCTGGCTTTTTAAACTAATTTAAGCTAAACTGTAACCATCCAAGTTAAGTGAAAAGGACCCAGGGTTTGGAGTAGTAAATTAGTTTTGAGTCCCTACAACTACCAGTGTGTTTACCATAAAGTTAATGAAGCTCAAGCTTGGGCCCCTCATTTGCATAGGCCCTTTCAAGGCCCCCAGAGGGGCCCTCGCAGTGCCTGTGCATGTCACAGTGTTTCTGTAAAACCTTGCCAGTAAGATCTTTAAGATCACTGTCTTTTTATTTCTAACTTCTCTTCACCACCGTTTTTCTCTGTGTTAGGAGGTGTGGTAATGGCCAGCACCTTTTGGGCATCTTGCTAAGAGGATAATGATTGAATAAAGGATACATTTAATTTGCGTTTAGTGAAGCGCATTTAAGTGGTTTGCAGTAATTTCCATGTATTGTTAAATCACTGCTCACTGCAGGTATAGGACTAGCTTTCTGGAATACATCTACGGCCCATTTCACCAATTCAGCTAGTACCATGTCCCAAAAGTGCAGAGCCAGATGGCACAGTGCTGTAGTGCCTGGCCCAGGAAGGGTGTGGGTGGGGGAGGAAAAACAAAGTTTGAAAGGAGAAGCTAGGACTAGCTTCAGTCTTCTAGTGATCAGAAGTGAAAAATCACAAGGAGAAGGATGAATTCTCTCAACGCTTAATCCAAATGGAGGTTCTCACTGATTGGCCATCTACTTAGTAATGTCATATATACAATTACAAATGCACCCTACAGGGGGCAGAGAGGAATAAAAGATTTGAAAAAACAAATACATAGCCCGGCGGTGTGGTAGCGCATGCTTGTAATCCCAGTGCTTGGGAGGCTGAGACAGGAGGATCACAGGTTCGTGGCCAGCCTCAGCTACTTAGTGAGGCCCTCCGCAACCTTAGTGAGACCCTGTTTCAAAAATAAAGAATAAAAAATAGGGCTGGGGGTGAAGCCCGGAGGTAGAATGCCCCTGGGTTCAATCCCTGGTACCACCAAAAAAAAAAAAAAAAAAAGAAAAAGAAAAAGAAAAAACAAACACAAATGCATCACACATCTTTCGGTTTTATGTGGATCATGCAAAAGGGAATACATTAGGATTCCTGTTCTGTCTGTATGTTTTATTCATTCTAATGGATTAGATCCTGTCTGAACATAGCAGACACATTTTGTCCTGAAAAAATTCTCCGGGGCGCCAGTAAAATCCACAAACAAAATTGCCATTGAAGCAGCCAAATGGCTCTAAAATCTTAAAGCTTATATATGAGAGAAATTTGGTAGAGGTTTCCTCTTATTTTTTGTTTGTTTGTGTTTTTGTGGTACTAGGATTCAACCCAGGACCAATCTACCTTGGAGCTATATCCTTAGCCCTATTTATTTATTTTTTTCTTTTGTGGTGCTGGGGACGGAACCCAGAGGCCTTCTACCTTTGAGCTACACCCCAAGCCCTCGTTTTTATTTGGAAACAGGGTCCCACTAAGTTACTAAGAGCCTCACTAATTGCTGAGGCTGGTTTTGAATCTGCACTCCTCCTACTTCAGCCTCCCAAGTACTGGGATTACAGGTGTGCACCTCCATGTTTTGTTTTAAAACAGGGTCTTGCTCAGTTGCTGAGAATCTCAGTAAGTTGCTGAGGCTGGTCTTGAACCTGAGCTCTTCCTGTCTCAGCCTTCCGAGTACTAAGATTACAGAACATGGACCAGTACCACCATCACACCCGGTCCTCCAAAATTTGATAATAGCCCTAAAAAATACATAAAGACATGAGTTGTGAAGCTGAAATTTACAATTATTTGGATTTTTTTTTTTTTTTTGGTGGTGCTAGGGATTGAACCCAGGGGTGTTTTACCTCTGAGCTACACTCCCAGCCCTGTTTTATTTATTTATTTATTTATTTATTTGCGGTACTGGGGATTGAACCCAGGGGCATTCTACCACTGAGCTATACCCTCAGTCCTATTATTTATTCTTTATTTTGAAACAGGGTCTCACTAAGTTGGGAGGGGTCTCACTAAGTAGCTGAGGCTGGCCGCAAACCTGGATCCTCCGGTCTCAGCCTCCAAGTACTGGGATTACAAGCGTGTGCCACCACACCCGGCTCTATTTTATTTTATTTTATTTTTTGCAGTACCGAGGATTGAACCCAGGGCCATTCTACCTCCGGGCTACTCCCAGCTCTATTTTTTATTCTTTATTTTGAAACCGGGTCTTACTAAGTTGCGGAGGGCCTCACTAAGTAGCTGAGGCTGGCTGCTAACCCAGATCCTCCAGTCTCAGCCTCCCAAGTATTGGGATTACAAGCGTGGGCCACCATGCCCGGCTCTATTTTATTTTTAACTTTGAAACAGGGTCTAAGTTGCTGAGAGCCTCCTGTCTCAGCCTCCTAAGTACTGGAATTACAGGCAGGTGCCACCATGCCCGGTTTGACACTTGTAATTAGTATTACTTATTGTTTTTGTTTTTGTTTTTTTTTTTGCGGTACCGGGGATTGAACCCAGGTACCGCAAGCTACATCCCCAGCCCTATTTTTTATTCTTTATTTTGAAACAGGGTCTCACTAAGTTGCGGAGGGCCTCACTAAGTAGCTGAGGCTGGCCACAAACCCAGATCCTCCTGTCTCCGCCTCCCAAGTACTGGTATTACAAGCGTGTGCCACCACACCCAGCTGTAATTATTATTTTTTTGTGTGTGTATGTGTGTAGGATTGAACCCAAGGGGGTGTTCTACCTCCAAGCCCTATTTTTATTTTTTTCAGTACTGGGGATTGAACCCAGGGGCATTCTACATCTGAGCTACACCCCAGCCCTATTTTTTATTCTTTATTTTTTTGAAACAGGGTCTCACTAAGTTGCAAGGGGTCTCACTAAGTAGCTGAGGCTGGTCACGAACCTGGATCCTCTGGTCTCAGCCTCCCAAGTACTGGGATTACAAGTGTGCGCCACCACGCCCGGCTCCTATTTTATTTTTATTATTGATTTTTGTGTGTGTGGTACTGGGGTTGTAACCCAGGGACCTTCTACCTTTGGGCTACACCCCCAGACCTGTTTTATCTTTTTTTTTTATATGGAAACAGGATCTCACTAAGTTGCTGAGGCTGGCTTCGAACCTGTGATGCACCGGTCTCAGCCTCCCAAATACTGAGATTACACGCATGTGCCACCGCACCCGGCTATTAATAAAAATTTAATCAACCATGCCAAAAATTGATCTCTCTCTCTCTCTCTCTCTCTCTCTGGTACTGGGGTTTGAACCGAGAGGCATTCTATCTCTGAGCTACACTTTCAGCTCTTTTATTTATTTATTTATTTTTGTTTTGAAATAGGGCCAGCCAGGCGTGGTGGGGCACACTTGTAATCCCAGTACCTGGGAGGCTGAGACAAAAGGATCATAGGTTTGAGGACAGCCTCAGCAAGTAGTGAGACCCTCATCAACCTAGCAAGACCCTGTTTTATTTTTTGGTCTTTTTCTTTTTTGTATTTTTGGCACTGGTGATCAAACCCAGGGTGTTATGCTTGCAAAGTGAGTGCTTTGCCACTGAGCTACATCCCAGCCAGAGACCCTGCTTTAAAATGTATTTATTTTTATTGGTACTGACTGGGGATTGAACCCAGGGGCATTCTATCTCTGAGCTACACCCCCAGCCCTTTTTATTTATTTGGAAACAGGGTCTCACTATTTTGCTGAGGCTGGTCTGGGACCTGCAATCCTCCTGTCTCAGCTTCCCAAGTACTAGGATTACAGGCATGCGCCACCTCGCCTTGCTCAGTTTCTTTCTTTTCTTTTTTTTAATTGCCAGTTGGCTAAACTGGGTGTGGTGGCACAAGTTTGTAATCCCAGTACTTGGTAGGCTGAGACCGGAGGATCCGGGTTTGCAGCCAGCCTCAGCTACTTAGTGAGACCCTGTTTCAAAATAAAGAATAAAAAATAGGGCTGGGGGTGTAGCCCGGAGGTAGAATGCCCCTGGGTTCAATCCCCGGTACCACCAAAAAACAAAACAAAACAAAAAAAATTAATTGCCAGTTGGTGCACCCCTGTAATCCCAGTACTTGGGAGGCTGAGACAGGAGGATCGCAGGTTCAAAGATAGCCTCAGCTACCTAGTGAGACACTGTTTCAAAAGAAAAAAGAAAAAAATAGAGCTGGGGGTGTAGTTCAGAGGTAGATTGCCCCTGGGTTCAATCCCCAGTACCAAAATAAATAAATAAATAAATAAATAAATAAATAAAATAAAATAAAATAAAAAATTGCCAATTAGGCAAGCAGGGCGTGGTGGCTCACACCCCTAATCCCAGTACTTGAGAGGCTGAGACAGAAGGTTCACAGGTTCGAGACCAGCTTCAGCAATTTCCCAGGGCCCTCAACAATTTAGTCAGACCCTGATTCAAAATAAAAATTAAATAGGGCTGGGGGTGTAGCTCAGAGTAGAGAGCTCTTGGGTTCAATCCCAGCATCACACACACACAAATACCATTTGCCATGCATTTCCTCAGAGGTGCTGTGAAGACTAAAGGAAAATGGTGGGCAAAAACAAGCCCTGTCCACGGTGTAACTGAGTCGCCCTCCTGCACTGGCCGCGCCCCCTCGGGGCACTGAGAACCACGGAAGCCGACGGCGTGGCGGGACAGTAGCCACCCACCCGGAACAGCCGGGGTCGCCCAGCGCGGGCGTGGCGTGGCCAGGGGCGTGGCGTGGCCGGGGGCGTGGTCTGGCCGGGGGCGTGGCGAGGGGCGTGGCGTGGCGGGCCTGCGGCTCCTGATGGGGCGGGCGTCAGGCCTCGGCCCTCTCCCGGCGCCTTCGAGCCTCCTCTGCGGCGGAAGTTCCGGCGTCGGCGAGTGGAGGTCAGAGGTCAGCAGGAAGTCGATACGTGGCCGCCGCCTGTCCCCGCCGAGGAGGCGCAGCAGCCGGAGATGGCGGCAGTGCTCAACGCCGAGCGGCTCGAGGTGTCGGTCGACGGCCTCACGCTAAGCCCGGACCCCGAGGAGCGGCCGGGCGCGGAGGGCGCCCCGCTGCTGCCACCGCCGCTGCCGCCGCCCTCGCCACCGGGGGCCGCCGGGGAGCTGCCGGAGCCCGGGGAGGCGGCGGGAGGCGCGGCGGAGGAGGCGCGGCGGCTGGAGCAGCGCTGGGGCTTCGGCCTGGAGGAGCTGTACGGCCTGGCGCTGCGCTTCTTCAAAGGTGAGCCCGGCGGGCCAGCCTCGCCCTCGCCGCCCATTCAGGCCGCGGTGACCGGGCGGGGCTCCGTCCTTGGGGGCACCCGAAGTTGGTCGCTGCCAGCCCGGTCAGTGGGTCACACCCCTGAGGGACCTGGAGTCCCGCCTCCCCGAGGTCACCCGGGCATTTTACCTTTTCAGCTTCTCGGTTTCCAGGGGTCGGGGTGGAAGAATGAGCCCTCTCCTCCAGAGGATCGTATTCTGGCATTGCTTTCCTTTTTCCTTTTCTTGTTTCCCATGGTTTGCCACATCAGATCCCACCGATTTTTACCTTTTTTTTTTTTGTAGTTGGGATGGAACCCAGGGGCTTTCTACCTCTGAGCTATCTCCCCAGCTCTGTTTTATTTTTTATTCTGAAACGGGATCTCACTAAATTGCAGAGTGTCTTACTAAGTTGCTGAGGCTGGCCGCGAACCTGCGATCCTCCTGTCTCAGCCTCCCAGGTACTGGGATTACAAGCATGCGCCACCACGCCCGGCTACCGTTTTGCTATAGTGGGAGAAATCGTTCCATTCGTCTCCCACACGTACCTTTTCCAGTCATTCTGGGGAAGTGTAAACTCGACTAGGACAGATCCCCTGGCAGTATTGAAGTGGGAGAGGAGGAAGTAATGACCTCACTTACGCCTTCCAGCTTGTCAGTTGTGAAGAGATGTCTACTATGTTCTGGTAATTTCTTTTTTTGTTGTTTTTTATTCCTGCACTGGCCACGAAACCCAGGGACATTATACCTCCGAGCTATACCCCCAGCCCTGTTTTATTTTTTGTTTTGAAACAGGGTCTCACTAAGTTGCTGAGAGTCTCACTAAATTGCTGAGGCTGACCTTGAACCTGCATGTCCCACCACGCCAGGCCTTTTTTTTGTAGTCCTGGGGATTGAACTTAGGGGCATTCCATTTCCAAGTTACACTCCCAGCCCTTTTTATTTTTTGTTTTGAAAGAGGGTCTTGCTGGGTTGCTGAGAGTCTTGCTAAGTTGCTGAGGCTGGTCTAGAACCTGCAATCCTCCTGTCTCAGCCTCTCAAATACTGGGATTATAGGCCTGCACCACCAAGCCCGGCTGGTAACTTCTTGATGGTTAAATTTTACTTTGCTATGTGGAAGAGAGACTTCTCAGAGTAAGGCCTGAAAGTACCCTCTGTGCTCCTCGCATAATTAACTTTTATTTTTTAATTTTTTAATTTTTTTTCGGTACTGGGGATTGAACCCAGGGGCATTCTACCTCCGAGCTACACCCCCAACCCTATTTTTTATTCTTTATTTTTGAAACAGGGTCTCACTAAGTTGCCAAGGTCCTCACTAAGTAGCTGAGGCTGGCTTCCAACCTGCGATCCTCCTGTCTCAGCCTGCCAAGTACTGGGATAACAAGCGTGCGCCACCATGCCCGGCTTAATTAACTTTTAAATGTCTCTTAGAACAAGATTGTGGTGTGCATTGTTTTCTCTCTCTCTTTTAATTGGGTGATTCACTTAGTCGAATGGTGGAAATACCGATCACATGGTTTTGTAAGTGGGAAAGACTGATGACCGTTAGTTTGATTCTTAAAGATATTTAGGTCATGGGTAGAAGGGCAGGGAGAGATATCAGCAGATGCAGCTTTAAAAGTGGTTGCTAGGTTCTACATACATTCCAGAACAGCATATTTATGACAATTTTTCCAGATGGAGTATCTTTCAGAGCACATATTATTTTACCAGCTAAAGTTCAGTCTAGTGATACATGTTAAAGTTGTTTTCTCTCCCGGTCGTGGGCACATGCCTGTAATCTCAGTACTTGGGAGGGTAAGACAGGAGGGTCACAGGTTCGATGACAACCTCAGCAACTAATGAGACTCAGCAGCCTAGCAAGACTCTGTTTCCAAACAAAAATTAAATTGGGCTGGGGATATAGGTCTGAGGTAGGGTGCCTCTGGGTTCAGCCCCCAGTACCACACAAAAAAAGGTTGTTTTCTGTCAAAATAACTTTAATTGTGCAAACTAGTGAAAGTCTTTTATAAACTTTCCAGAACATTTGAGCATTTCATATTCATTGCATTTTTAATTTTTATTTATTTGGTACTGGGGATTGAACCCAGTGGCATTCTACCTTTGAGTGACACCCCCAACCCTTTTTATTTTTGAAACAGGGTCTCGCAGAGTTGCTGAGGCCAGCCTGGAACCTGTGGGTCCTTCCTGTCTCAGCCTCCCAAGTTCCAGGATTACAGGCATGTGCCATCATCCCCAGCTACATTCCATTTTTTGTGTGGGGGGAACTGGGGATGGAACCCAGAGCCACTCTACCTTCAATATACACCCCCAGCCCGATTTTATTTCTTATTTGGAAACAAGGTCTTGCTAGGTTGATGAGAGTCTTACTACTTGCTGAGGCTGTCCTTGAACCTGTGATCCTCCTGTCTCAATCTCCCAAGTACAGGGATTACAGGCATGCGCCACCATGCCTGGCCCTGTTTTTTATTAAAAAACTTTATCCTTGAAATACTCATTGTCATTGCACACTGAATTCACCCTTGAGTGCACCAGCTAGTTTGGGGAATTGGTAATGAATGACTAGTGGGTTTTGGAACACTTGACTCCTTAGCTCACTGGCTTGAATTTAGAGTTTGCTGTAGTAATGATATATTAACATTTATATACAAATCTAGTGGTTTCTGTACAACTCGTATAACTATGTTCTACCTTAAAAATTTATTCTTGGAGCCGGGAATGGTGGTGCATACCTATAATCCCAGTATTTGAGAGGCTGAGACAGGAGGATTGCAGGTTCAAAGCCAGCCTCAGCAACTTAGCGAGACCTTGTTTCAGCATAAAAAATAAATAGGGCTGGGGGTGTAGCCTGGAGATAGAACACCTCTGGGTTCAATCCCCAGTACCAAAAATAGAAAATAAAAATTATTCTTGTTTTTGTTTGTTTGTTTTTGTGGTACTGAGGTTTGAGCCCAGGGGCATTCTACCTCCAAGCTACACCCCCAGTCCTATTTTATTTTGTTTTTGAAACAGGGTCTTACTAGGCTGATGAGAGTCTCACTATTTGCTGAGGCTATCCTCAAACTTGAGATCCTCCTGTCTCAGCCTCTCAAATACTGGGATTACAGGCGCCACCACGTCCGGCAAAAAATTTATTCTTGGAGTTTGTTTTTTTAATTAGGTATATCATAGTAAAGATGTTAAGAGTTCCCCCTTCCAAATAAAAATAGAAAACAGAGCCAGGCCTGGTGGTGCATGCCTTTTTTTTTTTTTTTTTTTTTTTTTTTTTTTGCTGTACTGGGGATTGAACACAGGGGCGTTCTACCTCCGCGCTACGCCCCCGGGCCTATTTTTTATACTATATTTTTGAAACTGGGTCTCACAAAGTTGCGGAGGGCCTTACTAAGGAGAGAGAGAGAGAGACAGGGAGACAGGGAGAGAGAGCGCTGAGGCTGGCTGCGAACCCGGTTCCTCCGGTCTCTGCCTCCCAAAGTACTGGGATTACAAGTGTGCGCCACCACACCCGGCTGGTGCATGCCTTTAATCCCAGTACTTGGGAAGCCTAGACGAGGATTGTAGTTGTTTTTTTTTTTTTTTTTTTTGGTACCGGGGATTGAACACAGGGGTGTTCTACCTCCGCGCTACTCCCCTGGCCCTGTTTTTTTTATACTTTATTTTGAAACCGGGTCTCACGAAGTTGTGGAGGGCCTCACTAAGTAGAGAGGGAGAGAGAGAGAGAAAGCGTGCGCATGTGCACACGAATGCTCGTGCGCGAGCTGAGGCTGGCCACGAACCCAGATCCTCTGGTCTCCGCCTCCCAAAATACTGGGATTATAAGCGTGCACCACCACGCCCGGTGAATTGTAGGTTTTAGGATAGCCTCAGCAAATAGGGAGACCCAGCAACCTGTCGAGACCCTGTTTCAAAAAAAAAACAAAAAAGGACTAGGGGTGTAGCTCAGAGGTAGAATACCCCTGGGTTCAATCCCCAGTAACACACACACACACACACACACACACACACACACACACACACACAGTAAGAATAGAAAAGAACCAATATCTTATCTTTGCTTTTGCCACATGACTATCAAAAAAAGGGGGGGATCAGTTCAGCTGAGCCTGTCTGTTTTGAAAGTAGTAGTAACATCTACTTAGAAAAACAAAACCACTGAATAATATGGAGTAAATTTAGCAGTACATTGAGAGTTAGGAACCTCTGGATTCTAGTTGCTAGGTAAACTTTTAGACAATTAACTTTACCAGATTCAGTTTCATATATATTAAAGGTGCTGGATTAGATGAAATTTGATGTCTCAGATTTAAGATTTAATGGTCTACACTTACCAGATTATTTTATTGTGTGGTAGGAGTCCTAGGGGAACCCATAATATGTGGGGCCTAGTTTTCAGTCACCTTAGAGAAATAAGCTACGTTGGTAGGTATGGTTCACTCAATTCCTAAATTAAACTCTTAAAGCCATATCTAGATACTTAAAAGGAGAAACAGCTCTTTAGCAAATTAAAAGCTGCTTTTCTGCTTGGATCATTATATCAGATAGCAGTGAAGAGACTGGTAGTATATGAGATGCTAATTGAAAAAAAAGGAAGGATATAAAAGCAGTCAGAAGAATTATGGAAAGTGTTGTTTTACCAACCCTCTTGTAAAATCTGACACAGGGTCTCGCTAAGTTGCCCAGGATGGCCTGGAACTTGTGATCCCCCTGCCTCAGTCTCCTGAGCAGCTGGGATTATAGGCCTATGCTACCGCATCTGGCTGCCTTTACTTAATGTATGAATTTCTCTAGCAGAATACTTGACATTTTTATCAGTCTTGCAAGGACTTCCAGTAGTTTTGTGGTTTTGTATTAGTATCTTAAAGAATTAAAAATAACACTACATTTTTATCTTCTGCTGTGGAATAAAGGTGAATCTTGAAAGCATGGGGTTCTTTTTTTTCTATTGAAAGTAGCCTGGATCGGGAATCAGGAGCTCTTTTTCATTCTGTCCTTGTCACAGTGGTCATAGGTCAATGACTCAATCTATTATGTCAGCTGCCCTCTTCATTTTTTGAAGCTAAAAGTGAAACAATGTAGGCTGGGGTTGTAGCTCAGTTGTAGAGTATTTGCCTAGCTTGCATGAGGCCTTGAGTTCCATCCCCAGCACTGAGAGAAACAGGTGAAACAGTAGGTGAAAATACAGGTAAAAGTTAGTGTTTTACCATCTAAACTTCAGGAATTATTGCATCCTTAATATGGATAAGATTTTAAATTAGGTTACCATTATAAATGAATAGTATAGTCGGACATGGTGGCGCACGTCTTAATCCTAGTACTTGGGAGGCTGAGACAGGAAGAGCACAGGTTCCAGGACAGCCTCAGCAATTTAGCGAGACCCTCTTTCAAAATAAAAGAATAAAATAGGTCTGGGGGTGTAGCCTGGAGGTAGAAGGCCCCTGGGTTCCACACCCAGTACCACACACACACACACAAAATAAATGAGTAGTACATTCCTTTTTGCTATTAGAAATTTAGAGTCCAAAATAGGAGTTAAAGACCCAGTGGCAACTGCAATGCAGTGTCGAGGATTGGGGGAAAGGGAGTGATTTCATTTCAGAGAATTGGGAAGGCCAGGAGCTGAGAAAAGCCAAGCAAGGCATGTGTGTCTGAGAAATGATAAATAGGAAGTAGTTTGAAGATAGCTGGACAGGTAAGTTGAGTTCAGATCCTAAAAGCACTTGAATGCCTTCGAAAACAGTTTGGCCTTTTCATCAATAGATACTGAGGAACACTGAAGTGTGTGTGTGTGAGGGGGGGTGCTGGGGATTGAACCCAGGGGCAGTCTGCCTTTGAGCTACATCCCTAGCCCTTTTTATTTTTTGGTAGGGAGGATTAAGCCCAGGGGCATTCTACCTCCAAGCTACATCCCCAGCTCTTTTTATTTTTTGTTTTGAAACAGGGTCTTGCTAGTTACTGAGAGTTTTGCTAAGTTGCTGAGGCTTGTCTTGAACCTGCGATCCTTCTGCCTCAGCTTCCCCAGTACTTGGATTACAGGTGTGAGCCATCATGCCCCACTAATTTATTTATTTATTTATTTATTTATTTATTTATTTATT
>PVJS01019011.1:7408-34305 GCA_004027185.1 Glis glis | reverse complement strand
GAAACCGGGTCTCACAAAGTTGCAGAGGGCCTCACTAAGTAGAGAGAGAGAGAAAGAGAGAGACGGAGAGAGAGAGAGAGAGCTGAGGCTGGCCACGAACTCGGATCCTCCGGTCTCTGCCTCCCAAAGTACTGGGATTACAAGTGTGTGCCACCACTCCCGGCTTGATTTCTAGGTCTTTGATCCATCTTGAATTGACTCTTGTACAAGGTGAGAAAGTGGGGTTTATTTCTATTTTTCTGCATATGGTTAGCCAGTTTTGCCAGCACCATTTGTTGAAGAGGCTATCTTTTCTCCAGTGGATGTTTTTAGCCCCTTTGTCAAAAATCAATTGTCTGTAGGTGTATAGATTTGTTTCGGAGTCTTCTATTCTGCTCCATTGGTCTATGTGTCTGCTTTTGTGCCAATACCATGCTGTTTTTATTACTATGACTTTGTAGTATAGTTTGAAGTTGCATATTGTGATGCCTCCTGCATGGTTCTTGTTGCTGAGAACTACCTTGGCTATTCTGGGTATTTTGTTGTTCCAAATGAATTTAAGGACAGATTTTTCTATGTAAGTGAAGAATGACTTTGGTAATTTAATGGGTATTGCATTGAATCTGTAGATCACTTTTGGAAGAATGGCCATTTTTATGATATTTATTCTGCCTACCCAAGAGCATGGGAGATTTTTCCACCTTCTAAGATCTTCTTCAATTTATTTTTTAAATGTTTTATAGTTTTCCTTGTAGAGGTCTTTTACCTCCTTGGTTAGGTTTATTTCCAAGTATTTTATTGATTTGGGGGATATCGTGAGTGGAAATGTCTTCTGGCTTTCTTTTGCAGTGGATTTATGGTTGGCATACAGAAAAGCTTCTGATTTTTTAAGATTGATTTTTTATCCAGACACTTTGCTGAATTTGTTGATCAGTTCTATGAGCCTTTTAGTTGATTTTGTTGGATCTTCTAAGTATAGTACCATGTCGTCTGCAAATAGAGATAGTTTCAGTTCCTCTTTTCCTATTTGTACTCCTTTCATTTCCTTCTCTTGCCTTATTGCTCTGGCTAGAGTCTTAAGTACTATATTGAAAAGGAGTGGTGACAGCAGACATCCTTGTCTTTTTCCTGTTTTTAAGAGGAACTCTCGAAGTTTTTCCCCATTCAGTATGATGTTGGCTGTGGGCCTATTGTATATTGCCTTTATGATGTTGAGGTATGTTCCTTCTATTCCGATTCTCTGCAGTGTTCTTATCATGAATGGGTGTTAGATTTTGTCAAATGCTTTTTCAGCATCTATTGAAATGATCATGTGATTTTTGTTGTTCTGTTTATGTGGTGGATTACATGGATTTTTTTCCATGTATCCCTTGCATCCCTGGGATGAACCCGACTTGGTCATGATATATGATTTTCATGGTGTGGTTTTGAATACGCGTTGCTAGTATTTTGTTTAGAAGTTTTGAGTCTAAGTTCATCAACGATACAGGTCTGTAGTTTTCTTCAGCTGTCTTTATTTGGTTTTGGTATTAATGTGATGTTGGCTTCATGTATTTGGGAGGGTTCCGTTTCTTTCTATTTCATGGAATAGATTGAGGAATATTGGGATTAGTTCTTCTATAAAGGTTTTATAAAATTCACCTGGGAAACCATCTGGACCTGGGCTTTTCTTTGATGGTAGGGTATTTATTGCTGCTTCAATCTCTTTAATTGCTATTGGTAGATTTAAATTTTCTATATCTTCTTGATTCAACTTAGGAAGGTTGTATGTGTCTAGAAATTTGTCAATTTCTTCTAGGTTTTCCATTTTGTTGGAGTATAATTTTTCAAAATAGTTTCTGATAATCCTCTGGATTTCTGTGCTGTTGGTGGTAATATCACCTTTTTCATCTCTTATTTTAGTAATTTGGGTTGATTCTCTCTTTCTTTTGGTTAGGATGGTTAGTGGTTTATCTATCTTGTTTAATTTTTTTTTGAGGAACCAGCTTTTTGTTTTGTTGATTTTTTTGTATTGTTTTTTTATTCTCTACTTCATTGATTTCTGCTCTGATTTTAATAATTTTCTGTCTTCTACTGACTTTGGGGTTAGACTGTTCCTGTTTTTCAAGGGCTTTGAGGTGTGTCATTAGGTTATTTATTTGGTGATTTTCTGTTCTTCTTATGTGGGCACTCAGTTCTATGAATTTTCCTCTTAATACTGCCTTCAGGGTATCCCAGAGATTTTGATATGTTGTGTTTCTGTTTTCATTTGTTTCTAGGAATTTCTTAATTTCTCCCCTTATTTCTTCTCTGACCCATTCCTCATTCAGCAGTGTGTTGTTCAGTCTCCATGTGTTTATGAGGTTTCTCTGGGTCTTCTTATAGTTGATTTCTAGTTTCATTCCATTATGGTCTGAAAAGACGCAGGAGATTATGTCAGAGTTTTTGAATTTGCTAGTCCTCACTTTGTGGCCTAGGATATGGTCTATTTTAGAGAAGGTTCCATGAGCAGCTGAAAAAAATGTGAATTCAGCTGTTGGGTAGAATATTCTGTATGTGTCTAATAGGTCCATTTGGTTTATGGTGTTCCTTAGGTCTGAGGCATCTTTACTGACCTTTTGTCTTGAAGATCGATCTAGTTGTGTGAGAGGGGTGTTGAAGTCTCCCAATATTATTGTATTGGGATCTATGTGTGATTTAATGTCATGAAGAGTTTCTTTTATGAAACTTGTTGCACCTATTTTGGGGCATAAATGTTGACTATTGTTATATCCTCTTGCTGGGTTGTTCCTTTTACCAGTAAGAAATGACCTTCTTTGTCTCTTCTGATAAGTTTAGGTTTGAAGTCTAATTTGTCTGATATCATAATTGCTACTCCTGCTTGTTTTTGAGTTCCATTAGTGTGGATTACCTTGCTCCATCCTTTCACCTTTAGTTTGTGCATATCTTTACTTGTAAGGTGTGTTTCTTGCAGGCAGCATATAGATGGATTGTGATTTTTAATCCATTTTGCCACCTTATGTCTTTTGATTGGGGAGTTGAGGCCATTTATATTCAGCATGATTATTGAGAGATGGGTTTTCATTCCTAACATTTTGAGACTTAATTTCTGTTTGAGGTAGTGTTTATTTTTTGCTTAGTTGTTTGTTTGATGGAAATCACTGTTTCTCTGGTTCTGGCATTTCCTTATTATTTTTTCTTTGTAATTAATCTCTTTGAGTATTTTCTCTAGTGCTGGTTTGGAAGGCATAAAGTCTTTCAGCTTCTGTTTGTCATGGAAGGTTTTTATTTCCCCGTCAAATTTGATAGATATCTTTGCTGGGTAGATAAATCTTGGCTGGAAGTTGTTTTCTTCCAGAGTTTGGAATATATCGCTCCAGGTCCTCCTGGCTTTCATGACTTGATTTGGAAGGTCAGGAGTGATTCTTATTGGTTTGCCTCTGAATGTTACTTGGTCTTTTACTCTCGCTGCCTTTAAGATTCTCTCCTTGGCCTCTACATTAGTCAATTTGATTATTATGTGGCATGGTGAACCTTTTCTCTGATCTTGTCTGTTAGGGGTTCTATGTTTCCTGTACCTGTGTGTCGACCTCTCTTTCTATGTTTGGAAAATTTTCTAATATTACTTCTCTGAATAGATTATTGATTCCTTTGGTTTCAGCTTCTATTCCCTCTTCTATGCCTATTATTCTTAGGTTTGCTCTTTTAAGACTGGCTGAGATCTCTTCAATGTCCAATTCATGCTGTCAAATTGTTTTTTCTCATTTATATACTATGCGTTCATTTTTGTAGAGGCCATCTTCTAAGAGTGAGATTCTGTTTTCCATGTGGTCTAGTCCGTTGTTGATGGTCTGTATTGATGCCTTCATTTCAATTATTGCATCCTTCACTTCCTTCAGAACTTCTTTTTGATTCCTGTTCAGGGTGTCAGATTCTTTATTTGATCCTTCATTCCTTTCAGGCTCTCTCTGAATTCTTTTCGGAAATCCTGCATCATTTCTACTATTAAAGTTCTGAATTGTCCTTCTGGCAATCTTTGCACTTCTGTGTTGGCGGGTTCTATTGTTGTGGGGTTGTGGGAGCTCATTGTTTCTTTGCTATTCTTCCTTTTCATGATTTCAGGTTTCTTATGTTTATACCTTTGTTGCTTTTGGTAGCACTCTCTCTCACTCTGTAGGTTTCCTATGTCTAAACTCTCTCCCCTTTATAGTTTCTTATTCTGGGGGTGGATAGTT
Source organism: Glis glis (assembly GCA_004027185.1). NCBI lineage: Eukaryota > Metazoa > Chordata > Mammalia > Rodentia > Gliridae > Glis > Glis glis. The sequence goes on along the minus strand of PVJS01019011.1, from coordinate 30,112 downwards.
GCTACTAGGTGAGCCTTAAAGGTGAATAGACTTTACTGGATGGTTATTCTCACTTGCTCGGTATAATGTCCATTTGCAGGCCCAATTCTTGGTCTCCTTCAGTGATTGGGACCCTTGCCTAGTGCCTCTCACTACCTGTGCAGGTGACCAGTGCCTCTGTTGCCCCTTTTACTGCAAGCATGGGTCTTCGTCGTCTCCACTTGGGCTGTCCCTATGTCTCTCTCTGTCTACACCTATGGCAGGTGTCACCAGCAGTGGTCCCCGGACTTGTGTCTCTCTTTGCCTACAGAAGCGGCAGATGTTCTTTGACCCAGTTCTGTGCAAACACCGAACTCCACGTTTTCCACAGAGAGGGCAGGTTTGGTCCAATTTTCCTCAGGTACCACAACTGTATGTTCTGTGGTGATCCCCAGGGACTCAAAAGGGTGCTGTGACCTGCAGGCTGCAAGTCTGTCACATCCAAATGTTGCCAGGGACTCTCTACTTATCCACGCATCTACCGTGTCCCACAGCCGACCCCACTCCCACCTCCACCGGGGCAATCCGCACCGTCTCAGACCCCGCAAGTCCCTGTGGCCACTCTGGGTGGTCTCCCCCTGGGGGAGCTCGTTGACTTATAGTCTCGTTGAGTGCTGCTCTTAATCTCTGGGGGGGTAGGATCAGCCGCTGCCGCAGGTTCTGGTCAGGCCTTTGAACCCTGGGGACTCTGCTGAATGTGGATCGAACTGCTGTTCGCCACTGCCCTTTGCTCTTTTGGCTGTGGATCAAGCCACTGCTTGCTTTTATCTCTGCTGACCTGCAGTTGAACTTACCCCAGGTCTCTGGCTTCTCTGCTGGCGGCCTGTGGAAGCCGCAATGCCGGTAGCAGCCTGTGTGGTCCGGCCAAGATGGCGCCGCCACCGTTCCTTAGGTAAGGCGCTTGGAGCTTTTTACTTTCCTTTGTTTTGTCTTCTGGCTTTGATTCCATCGCATTTCAAAAAAAAAAAATAGGGTTGGGGGTGTAGCTTGGAGGTAGAATGCCCCTGGGTTCAATCCCTAGTACTGAAAAAACAAAATAAAACAAGTTTTTGTTGCTTTTCTTCTCCTGTTGAGAAGTTGCTTTCACGGCAATTGAGATCCAAGTCTCAGAGAGATCGTAACGTGGTACCTCCCTTGGTCGCCATCTTGGAATTTATCCCAATGACTTCTATCAGAATAATAGAAATGGGAGCCAGGCGTAATAATCCCAGTACTGAGGCTGAGACTGGAGGATCTGGGTTTGCGGCCACCCTCAGCTACTTAATGTGGCTCTCCGCAACTTAGTAAGACCCTTTCTCAAAAATAAAGAATAAAAAATAGGGCTGGGGGTGTAGCTCAGAGGTAGAATGCCCCTGGGTTCAATCCCCAGTACCGCATAAAAAAAAGAATAATAGAGATGGGAAATAAATTTTATTATCAGTCCTGTAGTATGTATGTATGTGTGTGTGTGTGTGTTTTGCTGGGGATTGAACCCAGAGGCATTCTACCTCTGAGCTACACCCCAAGCCCTATTTTATTTTTTATTTTTGAAACAGGATCTCACTAAGTTACTGAGGCTTTCTCTAAATTGCTGGGGCTGGCCTCGAACCTGCAATTCTCCTGTCTTAGCCTCCCAGGTGCTGGGATTACAGGTGTGTGCCACCTTGCCTAGCTTAGAAACTGTTTTAAAAAGGATTGCTTTGAATTACTGGTTTTATACGTAAACCTGTTATTGTGAATTTTCTTTTTAAGTAAAGATTTCTAGTGTAAGACATAGAAAAATAAAAGTTGTAAAGGATACTGATCTTTCAACTAAAATATGAAAAAGGCAAAAGGGTAAAATCATAATTCCAGAAGTAGGCTCAGCAGCTCTCTACCAAATGTCACAGTGTCCATCAATGTGTGAAGAGTCTCTGAAGAGCTCGCAGTAATCCTGCAGGGCAGCACCTTTGAGGGTACACCAACACTGTTGGTAATAGATGACATTTTGGTTACTAATGAACTAAAGAATTAAAAACAAGAATTTAGTTGGAGACAGCCAACTGGAAAGTCTATTATGACACAATGCCCTAGGTAACTAACTCAGTACTTACAGGAACAGAGCTTAAGACAACCATGTTCTATGTGCTCATAGTCAGCAAGACTTTTCTCATTTTAAAGTTGTCACTTTTGACCTTTCTCCTGAGCAAAAGGTGACAAAAATTGATAAATGAGGTGAATAAAAGACAAGAGACTCTTCTTCAACAAATAACAGTTTTATTCCTATATTGACAAAAATATATGCAAGATACTACACAGATTTTATTGATCACAGTTACAATTATGAAAATATATTATGCAAATACATAACTTAAATAGACTAATGAAGTTCCTTGTTCAAGTGTAATTGGTTACAAACACAATGTATACAAACTATAGATGCTATAGTATGAAAAAATGGAATCATCTACTGCCATTTTAACAAGATATGCAGAAAAATAAATGATCTTAAAAACATAAAAGTGCTCTATTATAGAACATAATGAGCTCAGATGCTAGTTTTATTTACATTATATATTCGTGCTTCACACAGATCAAAGAATGACCAGATGAACCTCTATGGACATTAGAATTATTGGACACCATCTAACATCCAAAATATCAGGCCAGGGGCAATTTCTACTCAAAAAGTGTATGTAGTATGTCTATGAGCTATGAACTATTTTCTAGAAGATAGGAGTAGAGAAGAGATTAAAGACTTGGTCCTTGTCCTTGCAGAATTTTTAAGCCTGTCGAGTCCTGCATGGAAGACCGGAGATCTAGTATGCACTCTGCAAGAGCGTTGTTGTACTCTTTTGTCAGCGTGGTTGGGACTAGGAAATTCCACCAACGCTGATGCAGACCCTCCTACTAACTTGCAGATGAATGCTGCTTAATTCTGCTCGATTCCTAAAGCCACAATTGCAGCATGTTCCTTTCTTGATGGGATGCTTATTTACACACAAAGCTGTTAAAACATGACATCACAAACATAACTGGAAACTTGCTTTCACAGTGAGGACGGCATTTCTTGAAAGAAATTACTTAAGGCAGAAAGCAGCCATAACTAACCCTTCTTGTGACTATTCTCGAAGGGACACATTGCATTTGTCTGACATTATTCACAGTTTCGAATAACTGATTTTGGTGTCTTATATAAGATCATGTGCATTGGCATATAGGTTTTAAAAATAATCTTTGGTAAATCTCTTCATATATCTTTTATTTCCATTACATAAACCTCTATTTTAGGAGCATTCACCAACAATTTCCTTATTTAATGAATGTATCTATATAGATAATCTTTAAAAAATTAAATGCATACATTTATTCCAAGGAAGCCTCCCTACAAGTCAAGAGTATTCTTTGAGCCAGAAATATTTTCATTGCTAGAAACATTTTTAGAACAGAACAGATTTTTTGCTGTTATCGTAGCTACATCAAATGTTACCCTGCATTTTAACTAAAATGGCCAAACATTTTCAAAGTCATCATGCATTACAAGAATATAAGGTTGTGTGTCTGGAATCCCAAACCCAGTAAATTTAATCAAATACTTGGTCAATTCACAAAATAAATGAATCGATCCAATCCCTTAAGCAGCTAAATCATCTGTCCAATATAGTCAAAGTGAATCCCCAGAAAGAGTAATACAGGTTGCATAGCCCTTCTCTGAAATGCTTGGGACCAGAAGTGTTTCAGATTTTGCATTTTTTTTATCTTAGGATATTTGCATGTACATAGGAGATATCTTGGGGCTGAGATCCAAGTCTAAACACGGAATTTATTTGTTTTGTGGATACCTTATACACATGTATATAACCCAGGGCCTCGTGCATGCTAGGCAAGTGCTCTACCACTGAGCTACATCCCCAGCCTATTTTATTTTTGATTTTGAAACAGGGTCTCAATAAGTTGCTCATGCTGACCTCAAACTTGTGATCCTCCTGCCTCAGCTTCCCGAGTAGCTGGGATTATAGTCTGACACCACTGCATACGGCTTGATGGTAATTTTATACAATATTTCTAGTGCAGTAGAGCTTTGACTGAGACAGTGATCCATAAGGTCACGTGAGGAATTTCCCACTGTGATGTCATGCAGGTGTTAATAAAAATCTTGGATTTTGGAGTATTTCTGATTTTTTGTATTAGAGATGCTCAACTTACATGTTCTAATGGAGACACAAGACAAGATTTTCAAAGGACAATGTGGTCACACAGAAGAGATGCCGTTTTATCTTCCTGATGCTCTCTGGTTCAATTCCTTTTTTCAGATCTTTCCCTTCTTTGTGTCACTTTACTTGCTTTCTGTCGTCATGTTTGACGGTTTCCTGTGATTGGAAACCTTCGTTGAATACCTGATGTGATTCTAAGACTCAGGTTAAAGACCCTCAGAAAATTAACAAGGCATTAGGGCAGACAGAGCATTTTCTCCTTCGACTCTTCAGGAATGAGGGTGTAGGGAGAACTTGCTCACTTGGAAGATCACTCATTCCTTCTTGCCACTCTGTCTTGGAGGATCAAGTCATTTCCTCAATGAAATGGAACCTGAAAAGCCCCTGAGTCGCTACTGTAAACAAGCAGCTTATTACCTATTCACTTTTGCAGGTCAGGTTTGGTTTGGTCCATGCTGTGAACTAAAGTGCTAGAGCAGCCCAGAGCTGCAGCTTGGAGAGCCCCACACGCTGTCAGGCAGATCTGGTGGCCTTAGGACTTCAGGGTTCCAACCTCCAAGAATTCCCAGCCAGCTGTGTGAATGAGAATTTAGTATATGGCAGATAATTTTATTACAAAGGGTAAGGAAGTATTTAGTATGAGGATCTGGATCCTTAAACTGGAAGGAAAGAGAAAGAGTGTGAAGTACAACATGTGATCCCTATTATTACTTTTTTTTGGTACTAGCGATTGAACCCACAGGCATTCTACCTCTAAACTACACCCCACCCCCTATTTATTTATTTATTTATTTATCTTGAAACAGGGTCTTGCAAAGTTGCCGATTCTGGCCTTGAACCTACGATCCTCCTGTCTCAGCCCCCCAAGTATTGGGATTCCAGGTATGCGCCACCATGCGGGCTTGTGAGCCCTAATTTTGTATTGCTGGACATGGGCTAAATAGTTTCATATTATTTTCTCATGTCATTTTGGGCTTTCTTCCAAGAGGTTAATAGCACAATTAATTAATGGCCCTTCCAAATAAAACTGATCCCAAACTGTGCTGTGGCATTTTAGTATTTGAAAATGAGATCATAATCATCTTTCCTATACCGTGGAGCTTACAAAATTATACGAGTGGGTCTAAGGAGATAAGATGATCAGTAGATAAACTCACATTCAAGTGGCAAAGCAAACACATTCACCAGGGAGAGGGGTAAGTAGTGCAGCGGTGGGACTCAGAGGTGCTGAGGGATGGGAGATTACTTAGGACAAATACACACAAGCCCAGACAGGGAGGTGAATCTTTGAGAAACCTGATTTAAGAGCTGAAAAACTGGCTGCTTTCCAGAGAACAACTGATTGTAATACAAAATTGATTTAATGAGGCGAGATGAAAGGAGTTAATTATAAAGAACTCGAATAAATAATGATTAATATGCAAGACAGGACTCTCCCAAGACTTGATAGCTCAAACCTACTTTGAAGCCTTGATGATTCAAGTGTAGCACCCAGGTGTGCAGACAGGATGCCCACCAAGACGGGAAGTGGAGTGTTTACCAAGACACAGCCCCGTGATGCGATTAAATGGAAATATATCCAATTGAGCTGAATGTCAAGGAAACCTTTCCCCCCCCCCCCTCTCTCTTAAATTGAATGACTATTTCAACTATTTAATCTTCCTGGGAGCAAGAGGGAATAGCGTAATATTTGTTGCTAAGGAGATTTAAAATTAGGTGTAGAGCAGGAATCAATATTCCTTGGATGAGACTAAAAGAACGCAGTTTCCCCTCATCATGCTCATTTTTGTCATCCTGATTCCGCCTCACATGTTGCTGGTGTACATGAGGGTTATTTACTGTTACACATGCGTGTAGGCTTTTAATGGCTCTAATTCCTGGCTTCTGCACGATTAATTGCTCTCTCTTCTAGATCCAGGGGTTTGCTAGGAAAGCAGCCTCGCACTGGGCCTGTGGAAGGTGCCCGCCCTTCTAGACTGGCTCAGTTACCTCATTCCCTCGTCCAGGCCCTCTTTTAAGTTCAATTGAAGACCGTAACAACAACCCCGATTTATTATCATGCATTCTCTTTATGTGGGTAGAAACATGGAGATCTGGAAAAGTGCCCAACAGGCTGCAGGCACTCGCTAAAACTTTTCTGAATGACTGAGAAGTAAAAAATGAATTTATCTTTCTAGGTATCAGTGTGCGCTGGACTGAGCAACATTATTTATAATTCTGTTCTGTTTTCCTATTTTATATTTAGGGTAGAAAAATGATTCCTAATAAATGCCACACCTCATAAATCTCTGACCTCTATTTCCTTCCTGGAGGTCCATCTGCCATGCTTAACATTGTTATATTGTACATTGCTCCTTTTCATTTCTAGAAGATTCACTTAGTTCCCTGATACAGAATCAGAGCCTAATACTGTCATTTCATACCAGCGTGGAGCACGTTGAAACCCTGAGGACTCTTCTTATTACTCCTACATTATCAAGTGGCCCTCTATTTTTATAAACTTTAAAGAACCCCAGAAAATCTTCTAGACTACATGCAGAATTACATAATTTTCAAATATTTTAGGCATTATTAGTGATTTTCAATTATTATCCAATTATACTCATTATATTCCTATGGTACTTTATGGTAGGTAGCAAAAATATTTACTTTGAAAAGGAATTTACTTTTACTTTTTACTTTTAAATTTATATTTACTTTGCAAATGTAGCTGTGGGATCAACGGATGTGACCCTGTTTAAAGGCAAATATCTCTAGCTCATTTTCTCAGGTAGCCACAGGATCCCATATAAATGCTTTTCAAATTTTCCCCAGGAAAGCTCTTGGAATTGGCCTTCATAAAGGCAATGCCAACTTTCTGAATGTTGAAGGTAATAAACATAGTAGAGTATATCACACCTTTTAGAGCAAATGCAACTGTAGGTGACCACTTGACATTTTGACTTCATCGACATACTAAAAAAATCCTCTGGCACATTTTATACTAAGCAGCACTGCATCGTTTTTACTGTTGCTTGCTTTTTCATGAACTATATTTGATGTTTGTAGACATTTCTATGAAAATATTGGTATTAGATCCTTCAATCAGGAGCATAATCTGCCACCATAATCTTTTAATGGGAAAACCAAATGTGACTTTTCCAGGAGTGCAGAGCACTGGAAACAAGACAAAGAGTAGTGTGTGTCCATAAACCAGCATGATAGCATGGTACGCACATCCACGTTCCACACTGTGAATGCAGTGAAATAATCTCAATCGCTGTGGACGGTGCTTTGCATGTTACGTTTCCAGGAGGGGTGCAGCAGGCATTCTTAACACAAGGAATTCCACACTTCTGTTTGGGTCATTCTCTACCAGAACCCTCAGCCCTGCAGCCTGGGCTGGCACTGCAAGTCCCATGGCCCCTGAGTTGACCACGTTGGCATAAGTTTTTGGCAGGGGCAAGGGGAGAGAGCAACTGATTGAGGCACAATGACCCAGCTCAGCTTTGGTGCTAATTCTTTTTTTTTTTCTTTTGGTGCTAATAATCAAACCCAGGTCCTTGTGCACACTAAGCACATGCTCTATTACTGAGCAACACCCCCAGTCCTACTCCTTTTTGACTGTTTTATTTTTCCTAATAACATCTGGATCATATTTGGAGCTCAGTGTTCATGGGACAGCAATGCAGCAAAGCTGCTTATACTATATCCTCTCTCTAGCCCTGTTATTTATCCTGTCCAGTAAATATCAAGACAGGTAAGAAACACGGCCCAAGGGATTTCTCTGCAACAGCCTCCAGACACATTTAACCAGTACTCCTGTCATACAGGTTGAATTAGTTTATGTAGAACAAGCCATGAACACTTTAGTGTGGAAAAATAGTATTATATAAAGCTTAATATTAAACATTATGAAAAATACATATGTACAGGAGAAACTACAAAATACAACTATGTACAATAATATCTGTTACCTTTAAATTACATAAATTCTTTAACATTCTCCAGATTAATAAATTATACACAATATCAACAGAAATAGCTGGCACCTCTGCAGGGCATGAAGCAAGTTTTTAAAAAAAAATCACACAGTGAAAAGTCTGTATCCAGAAGATCTTCGGCTACATTCTTAATGCCTTGAATAGACTGCATCTGAAAGGAAGGACAATATAATTAGAGACTGCAGCAGGGTGGATCACAGTTGTTCTGTTTGTGAAAATCACAAATGGGAGAGACAAGCAGAAATGGCTAAGACTCAAGAGTGGTTTGTGATGAAACCACCTCTGTGGGGCAGGGTCACTCCATTAAGAAACACAGACGAGCTGGGCATGGTGACACATGCCTGGAATCCCAGTGCTTAGGAGGCTGAGAAGGAGGATCGCAGGTTCGAGACCAGCCTCAGCAACTTAGTAAAACTTTCAGCAACCTAGAGAGACTCTGTTTCCAAAAACAACAACAACAAAAATAAATAAAAAGGGTTGGGGGGTGGCTCATAGGTAGAATGCCTCTGGGTCAATCTCTGGTACCACAAAAACAAACAAACAAAAACCACAGATGATCAGACTTGGAAGGGGCTGGTGATGTCAGTCCCTCCCGTCTGATTATGCAGATGAACCCACATGCCCAGAGAGGCAGAGCTAGGTCTTTCCGGAGCGAGGATCTGAATCCTAGCCTTCAGGATGGTGGTTATCTTTTTCTATCCCTTAGTTAGATACTTTCAGGCACGCCCAAGAACCCTCTAAGAAAGGACTCTCCAGCAAATCAAAACAAGACAGAGGAACTTCTAAGATCCCCAGAGCTCCCTCCACCCTGCAGCTTCTTAAGGAATCTGACGTACAAAAACCTTAATTTACTGTACAGATAAATTAGGGGGTAATTATTTATAATACAAAAAGATTATCTGATTTACAAAGGACTCCTCTAAATAGTAGGGCTCTCTCTGTGCATTACAGATTTTTAACTATTTAATGTACTGGCTAGACTAGCAGGAATAAAGGGTATAGAGAACTAAATAAAATATTAGGAGACATTGCCAGTTGAAGATCATTTAGAAACAGAGATGAGGCAGGTCTGAAATAACATTTTTCAAAGAAAAAAAATACCTGATTTATAGGTGGATGTTGTGCTCCTGGCAAGGAGCGGAAGCCACTGGTTGGCAGAAACATAACTCATATATGGTCCTCTCACGCTCACAATCGGCCCAAGTTATAACTCAGGCCTCATGGCGGCCCAGAGCAGGAAGGGCCACGAAGACCCTTCTCTTAGCAATTAATTATTGATTGATCCAAGCAGTGTTTTATATGGTTTATAAATTTTTTTCTACTGAAATTTTTCATTTGAAAAAGTTTTCATGCTTGTTCTAGCACATACATAAAAATAGGAGGAAAAAATCACATATTTTTCTATTGTCCAGAGAAATTCATTTTCTCCCTGTCTTTTTTCCCCTCTCTATCATTTCTGTTTGTTTTACATTCTGCCTTTCTTATTTAACTTATGCTATATTTTTAGATATGGTTTGTCACCTAAGAGGCTCATGTGCTGGAGTCCTATTTTTTTTTTTAATCTTTATTTTGAAACAGGGTCTCACTAAGTTGCAGAGGGCCTCACTAAGTAGCCAAGGCTGGCCGCGAACCCGGATCCTCTGGTCTCAGCCTCTCAAGTACTGGGATTACAAGCATGCGCCACCATGCCCGGCCCCCTCCCCTTTTGTTAACTTTTATTTTGAGACAGGGTCTCACTAGGCTGGCCTTGAACTAAGATAGTCTCACTAAGCTGGTCTCACTAAGACAGGTGCTTAGGCTGGCCTTGAACTTGCAGTCCTCCTGCCTCAGCCTTCTGAGTAGCCAGGATTATAGGTGTGTGCCACCACACCCAGCTCAAAGCCCTTCATTCTTATGACTCCATCCTATTCTATTAAGTAGATACAACATGGTGTACTTAGTCCTTGCTATGGTTTGAATATGGTTTGTGTCTGCCAAGGGTCCATTGTGATTGTAGGCTTGGTTTATAGGGTGGTGGGGTTAGGAAGTGCTGTGGTGGAACCTTTGCGGGGGCAGGGGCTAATGGGAGGTCCTTGGGTCATTGTGGGTGTGCCCTCAGGAGGTAGTCTTGTGGAACTCCTTGGCAGTTCTGAGAAGGTTGTGATAATTGCCTGAAATGGCCCTACGCAGCTCTTGGCTTAAGGTGTGACTTCTGGCTCCTGACGTGTGCTCCTGTGACTGCCATCCACCACTCACCACGAGGTCCTCACCAGAACTGAGCGGATGCCAGCACCCTGCCCTTGAACCTCCCAAACTGTGAGCTAAACAAACCTTTTCCCTTTATAAAGTTAGCTGCCTCAAGTGTTTCATTGTGGTAATGCAGAACTGACCAATGCCGTCTTCTATTAAACAGTGTTTTTCACTTAAACTTTTAATTGTGAGAAACTTTATGCATAAAGCTTTTTCTATACTTAGGATAGTGGGAAAATATTGGCTTATAAAATAAGAACATATTAAGGACTCTGATTCCTTGATTGTCAAATTTTTTGTTGTTGCTGGCTTTTTTTTGTGTGGTACTGAGATTAGAACCAAGGGGTGCAAAACCACTGAGATACATTCCCAGTCTTTTTTATCTTTATTCTGAACAGAGTCTTGCTAAGTTGCTGAGACTGGCTTTGAACTTGCAATCTTCCTGTCTCAGCCTCCCGAGTACGGGGGTTATAGGCATGTACCACCACTTGATTGTCAAATTCATCTACAAAACAATTTTACAATTTGAACTCCTAGTTGTGATTTCAATGCATCCTATCCATTGGTAAGGATTATTGCTAGGAAAAGAAATCTTAATCATAATCCTATTAAGAGAGGTCATCCTGGGCTGGGTAGCTAGAGACACGATGTGGAATTGCTACTCAACTGTGGGAACCCCCTCCCTACTCTGCATTTCCTCCCTGTTCCTACTCTTTGGGGACCATCTGGATAGAAGAAGAAATGAATGGTGCATGTTGAAAGAATTTTAAGTTATTAATGGTATCCAGATTAACCATATTTTGAAAATGAACTTAAAAGACAGTGAAGTAAGATCCTACCTCTGTGATACTCTGGATTCACATTTTCGTAGATCGGAAACAAGGGGTTTTCTTGTTCACTCCGAAGCTTCCTTGCTCTGAGGACGTCTCTTACGCACTGATGTAGGTATATGTACTGACACTATGGAAAAGCAGAAAACATGTCAGAGGAGGGCCGGTTCTCAATACAAGATGAGAGTTACAAAACATGGACAGCGGTGGGATTCTGTACAGTCAGCACATTTTTTGATCATCAAAGAGTGAATGCTTTTTATTACCACTGTAAAGAGAAGAATGGTAATGAGCAGGGGGTGCTTATTCATTCCTTTTACATGATGCATATCTATACAGTATGTACTGTGAGTGCCTAGAACTGTCTGGCACATAGTAAACCCTTCTCAAATTAAATAGATGAATAAATGCCAAACGCTATCCATGTGCTTTACATAAATTATCTCATTTCATGATTTCAACAACCCTGTGAAGTAGATATAATTACCAATATACACTGAAATTCAGAAGTTCACTAACTTCTCCAAGGTCAAGTAGCTAAGAAACGGGGCCCTGGGATTTGATCCAGGGGGGATGACCCTAAAGGTCATGTTTCCACGACACTGACTGTCTTAGGAGAAAATCATTTTGCAGCATATTCTTCTGTTTTGTTCTCCTTCTCTTGCGAATATAGTGAGAAAAAAGAGGTGTGTACAGTAAGCCACACTGTCAGTTCTTGGAAGCAAGGGCCGTCTCTAGCACAACTCTGTTCCCTCCTCGGCATCTGAGTCTGGCCAGTGGAAGAATCGCAAAGATGGTGGGTGACAGCAGAGAACCACAGAGGGTTCCAAAGTGAGGGCCAACACACCTGTCAGCTATTTGAGAATTAACCACTTTAGAAACATAGACACATAGAGAAGAGCCAGTGCTTTGGTGACCATAAAGATAGCACGGAGACTTCTGCTGACACCAGTGTCTTAGCCACAGGCAGTCAATATGTGACTGGTCCCCCTCCTCACCACCAACTGAGCTCTCTAATAAGGGAATGAATGTCTGTCACCTTCACTGCTAGGCCTTGGCTTCCCTTAATGACTAACAATTCCTCAGAGCCCAGGGAATGGGGAGGCTGGGCGGTGAGAGAGGCACCATGAGTGGGGAGACTGGCTCTTAGCCTCTGACTGGCCCAGGCTGAATCCCGAGACTTCTCAGCATCTCAGTTTCTTCATCTAGAAAACAAGCAGCCCAGGTCTCTTCTATAGAAAACATCCTTTTTCTGTTAAAGGGTATAAGACTTGGTATGGATGTCAGTAAGAGGGATATTGAAAAATATTTCTGGACTTCATGTTTAAAGCAATCAATGTGGTCAACAGTATTTTAAAGGTCTGAGATACAAAGTAGAACTAAAAGACCTTTCCTTGCTAACAATCTTTTGAAGTAGATGAGTACTTATTTTTGTGGGTTGGTATTAGGTTTTGCCCCCGATTGGAAGCTAGCCTGGTCATCTACCTGGGGGATTTTATAAGGTAGAATTTGAATAATCAATAAATTAGGACATTTGAAAGAAAACAAATCAGAAGTGAGACTTGCACAAACATTAATAACTATTATTTGCTTTTCTACCCATGGACCCTATTCATTTGTTATGACTCTTCTATGTCACCTTGACCTTGAAAATTTGAGGAGAATACTATTCTTTTTGGGGCGGTGCTGGGGATTGAACCCAGGTGAATTCTATCTCGCTAAGTTGCTGAGGGTCTTGCTGAACTGCTGAGGCTGGCCTTGAACCTGCGATTCTCCTGTCTCAGTCTCCCAAGTACTGTGGTTATAGGCATACACCACCACACCCCAGCGAGGAGAATACTATTCTGAGAATGGTTGCTAGCACAGAGCAGCCTCTTTTCGCCACCTTAAAATGGTCCACAAAATTATAGACTGACATCTCATTATTTTCTCTCACCCAAAGCATAATTCATACTTTTAATTCTAATGGGATAGTAAATTATTTAGAGATCTTAAAGGTAAGCTGTGAATGAATTCACTATATCTATGCCATGACCTACTAATAAAGTCTTCAACAATGATCCACCTTGGGCTTTGAAACTAGTTAATATCCATTTATTTGCCTTGTCTTAAATATAAATTCTTCTTTTCCCAATAGGATGTCCCTTTGAAAATGATTACTATGGAAACCATCAGATTTTAAATGTGCTTCTCACTTTATTCTTAATGAAAAGTCGAAAAAAATCTAATAGTTGAATCTCAAGTCACGAAAAGTCATGCTTTGCTAATTGGTGAAGCCTTGGGTTGGTGTTGACAAATTCTGTTCCATTCACCTTCACCAGTGTTTGTAGTTTCAGATAATATTTACAGTACTATATGTACATACGTTCATGGTCTCTGAGTGCATAGTTTAGCAGAAGGGCAGACCTGTGAACAAATACCTAGAAGATGATAAACAGAAAACAGAATTGTGTATAAAGTTTCATACAGAAGAGGAAGTCTGGGTTCATGTCTGGAGGAAGGAAGTATCAAGCTGGAGTGAAAAGATGACATTGGTAAGAATTTGAACAAAGCAGGGCATTCCAAGTGACAGAAGTAGCACGAAAGTGCACATATTCTGCAAACAGTGAGAAGTCTAGTGTGGGTGATATGCATGTTGTCTGGGTCATGGGAAATCTCCAGGATGGTCCCTCAAATGGAACCCAAGGTCCTTAGTCCTACAAGATCCCAGTGTTTCCTGCTCATGGGAAGCAGATGTGATTGACAGGCTGTGACCATCACTACGGTGTTTTAACAGTGTCTCTCTCAGAGTCACTGTGCAAATTTGCCCTAAGGCAGGCTAAGAGGAGGAATATATTTGCAAATCCCCTATCTAATGCCTCTTTGTTTAGAAATCTTTCCTGTTTGATATATTCTTCAAAAATTGTGACAACCTGCATCCTTCTTATCCCAAACTGCCAAGATAGAAGAAAGTTAAAGTCAACTGTCATCATGGACCCAGAAATAGACAACGAGGGGTCAGAATGCCCTTTCTCCTTTGCTGGAGCAGTTGCCCTCAGGGCTCTGCTGAGGTTTATACCTCCAGCCCCCACTCCCATTTCCAAATGAGTCAAGCCAGCTCTAAAGCCAGGGATTCTGAGACCCTATGAAATGTCTAATCTTGGTAGAGGCTTAAAGTAAGACAGATGAGCTCTGATATTGTTTGGGATTTTGTTTGACCAAGAAAAAAAGAGAGAGGAAATTTCTATCTTACTGCAGTATTTATTTCATCATGATTAAAAGAAACATTGTGGCCCAAGCAGGGAAACCCTTAATTTTAGCAGACCCTAAAATAGTGAGGATGGGTAGACATGAAGCTGGGGAAGTAAGCTGGGGCCATGTTATGAAGAAGCTTAAACATAGAATGAGAATTTGAACGTCATTTTACAAGCAATGAGAACGTCCCAGGATTTTGTCGTTGTTGTTGTTCTTTTATGTGTTTTTTTTAATTTGAGTACTGGGAATTGAACCCAGAGGCATTCTACCTCTGAGCTGCCCCCAGCCCTTCTTGTTTTAAATTTTTTTTTTTTTTGCGGTACCGGGGATTGAACCCAGGGGCGTTCTACCTCCGCGCTACACCCCCGGCCCTATTTTTTTATACTTTATTTTGAAACCAGGTCTCATGAAGTTGTGGAGGGCCTCACTAGGTAGAGAGAGAGAGAGAGAGGAGAGAGAAAGAGAGAGAGAGAGAGAGAGAGAGAGAGAGAGAGAGATTGAGCTGAGGCTGGCCGCGAACCCGGATCCTCCGGTCTCTGCCTCCCAAAGTACTGGGATTACAAGTGTGCGCCACCAGGCCTGGCTTGTTTTAATTTTTGAAACAGGGTCTCACTAAGTTGCTGAGGGTCTCACTAAATTGTGTGGCTGGCCTTGAACCTGCAATCCTCCTGTTTCAGCTTCATAATTTCTGGGATTACAGGCATGGGAGTCTCTACACCTGGCTTCCCACAATATTTATGCAGGGAGTTGACATGGTCCATGAGGTAACTTTGATGGCAGCGGTGATGAACAGCTGTGAGGGAAGAAGGGTGGCTTTGGGAGGGATGCACCTGGAGCCATGAGAGGAAGGGGACACCCGCCTAGCAGCCAGATCAGCCAAATCAAACTGGTGATCAAGGGAGCGACTGATGTCACAGTCAGATCGCCCTCACATCTGGACTTTGCTTTATAATGAAAACAAACTACAGTTTTTTTCTTTTTTTTACAAAAAGTATTTTTTCAAAGATAATTAGGAATATTTAAATACTAACTGGGTCTCAGATATTAAGGAATTATAAACAGCCTATATATCTATATATAGACTTATTTAAGTCTGATCTGATAAATGCTCTGATAAGAAGAATTTGTTTAAAAATATTCCAATGGGGCCAGGCACTGTGGTTCCCCCTGTAATTCCAGTACTTCAAAGGCTACAGTGGACTGAAGGTTCGAGGCTAGCCTCAGCAACTTAGTGAGTCTTTCAGCAACTTAGTGAGACCCTGTTTCAAAATAAAAAAATTAGCCAGGTGTGGTGGCACACGCTTGTAATCCCAGTACTTGGGAGGCTGAGACAGGAGGATCACAGGTTCATGGCCAGCCTCAGCTACTTAGTGAGGCTCTCTGCAACTTAGGGAGACCCTGTTTCAAAATAAAGAATAAAAAATAGGGCTAGGGGTGTAGCTCGGAGGTAGAATGCCCCATCAATCCCCAGTTCTGCAATAAATAAATAAATAAATAAATAAATAAATAAATAAATTGATTGATTAAAAGGGCTGGATATATAGCTCAGAGGTAGAATGCCCCTGAGTTTAATCCCTAGTAACACACACACACATACACACACACTTTTTCAATGAGGTCATGGGGTAGGGTATATGTGAGATATGTATGAGAGAAGAACACAAAATACTGATAACTGTAGGAGCTGGGATTTGGGTACATGGAAACTTGTTGTGCTATTCAGCTAGTTCTATGTACTTTTTCTTTCAAGGTGTTAGGGATCGAACCCAGGGCCTTCTGCGTGCTAGGTACTCTACCATTGAGCTACAACCTCAGCCCCAGTTTTATTTCTAAAAATTTCATAATAAAACATTCACACTATGGTGGATAGACTGTTATAAGGAGAATATAACACTCCCAGGTGATGGTGGCAGCAGGATCTGGGGAGTCGGTGCTGTCTACAAGAGGCAGTGACACCAGTGTTTGGCCAAATGTGCTATAGAATGTGGGTTCTTCAGGACATCAAAATGTGCTGCATAAGAAAATAATTCAGGGCACGAAGTGGTTTTGGGAATCGTGTGCTCAGCAAAGGTCACAGGGAGCCCTTGTTGCAGGATGCCCCTGCTGCCTGTGCAGCTTCCACGTCTACTGTGCCCTGAAGGGGAGATAGTAGCATGGAGATAGAGCTTTTCATTCATGGGAATATGTTTTGTTTTTAATCCTTTTTTTTATACAGAAGATTTTGCAGAGTTACTTGGGAAACAACTTGGGAAACCCAAGGGTAAGAGAACCTGAACCTTGGAAGGCATGTATGCGGGGGAGAGACATGCTTGGTCTGTATGGGGGCAGAGCTCTCACCCTGAGGCGGTGGGCAGTGGGCTTCATACTCTAGAGTCGAGGGTTTTCTAGAACAGGGTCTAAGCCAGCATGGCCACTTCATCACTATGGGCTTTGTGCACCCTTTAGCCTCTGGACCTCAGTGTTCTAGGCTGAAAATGGAATATAATAACTATTCTACTTGGTTATTGTGAAAATTTCATGGGCTAACATATTAAAAAATAATCTGCAACTGTCAAAGCACTTACAAATGGAAGCATTTAGGGAGGGATGTGTAGTCTCCTGGTGTCTCAGAGACGGGGCTGTAGGTGGAGGCAGTAGGGTGGGAGGAGAGAAGAGACTGGGATCTTCTTCATCTTTACTGATGAAGTTCTTGTGCTCAGTCACTAGCCTGTCTTAAAATAAGCTCCAAGATGGGTTGACCTAGCCTTTTTCCATCTATAATGCATTGTTAAAAATAAAAACCATCTCTCTTCCTACCCACTTAAATTAATTCTTTCCTGAGCTAAGCAACCAGCTCTGTAAAGATAAGGCATATATCATCTTCAAGGTCACTGATATTTGTGTCAAAATAACAAGTCCTAGAAAAATGTCTATATTCAGGTCTTTCTCTTCCTAATGTGTCACAGTTATTTCCTCTTGTTGGATTAAAGCCCTGGAATTTTTTTGGGAGGAGGGGAAGGGTGGTCTGTATCCTTCAGCCTGTAACTCTTACCTCAGTCTGGACCATGTGAACTCTGTGAAGTCTTAGGTCGTGCACTGCTCCATAAATGTCCACAGAGTCTTTGGAATCTAATTGCTGGAGGATTCGATCCAGCGCAATGAAAGTTCCAGTCCTACCCACACCGGCGCTAGAAGAGATAGGGAAGGAAGAGTGAGCCTTTTTACTAAATTTGTCTTTCGAGATTATATCCAGAGACTCTGGCACAATCATTCTTTTTATCTTCCAAGGTACGGGAGGATATAGACTATTTCTTTCTTTTAATGTGTTCTCTCTCTTAAAGAACTATGACTGAGAGCCTCACTATTCCATCTCTTCCCCCTTTCTTCTTCCCTATCCCCCACCTCACCAAGGAATAAGTTTCATTCTGAACTTGGTGGTATCATGTCCCTGCATGTTTTTATACTTTTCCCATATATATGCACAAACCCATAAACAATATATTTATTTTAGGTTTCAAAAATTTACTACAATACTAACACATTTTATGTATCCCTTTGCCAACTTTATTCAATACAGTGTTTTGAGATTTATCCATGTTGTTACATGTAGATCTAATTTCTTTTAACCATTCTATAAAGTTCATAAACCACTGCTAATGCATTCTCTACTGGTAGACAATGAGATTATTTTTAGTTTTTTTCTATTAAAAAGTGAGTTGCAACAAACGTCATTGTGCGTGTGTGTGGCAATTTCTCAGTGGTTGATACCTAGAAACAGAACTGCGGGGTTGGTTACAGGGTATGGGAAGTTTCAATTTTTCTAGGGATTTCCAAATTGCCCCCTAAAGTAGTTGTATAATCTGGGGATTTTTGATGCTGTGCAAGTTGCTGATACCAAGATGAAATCGTTCTCATCAGACCCAGACAAAATTAGAGTCAGGACGTTATGAAGGGGGAGAACTTATGCCTGACTGTCGGTGATAAGTACTTTCTTTGGGATTTTCTAAAGCACCACGAGAAATTCCTTCTCATTCTACATGCGCCTGATGCTTTGTACACCTTAGATGTCTGCACAGATTTCTATAATAAAGTTTAACATTCTTTAAGACTGCAGCAATTTAGATAAAATGCTCTCCACCGAACACTTGCCCAGTGACAGTACTACCACCAGTGTACTGACACCAACTCTTGCCTCAGGTCTCTAAGACGAATGAACTTTATGTTCAAGTAGCATATGTAAATCTCTCCCTTTTTGCCTTAAAAACTTGCCCTTGATTTGACTTCTTTGAATACATCCATTGTTTACTATGGCACAAGTATTCCTATTGCAATGTTGCGCTAGTCCCAAATAAAGATCACTATTCTTTGGAGAATCTCCTTCTGGTTGTTTTTAGGTCGACAATGCACACATTTATAAGATAAAGAAAAACAGCTCTCCAGTGGTCCTGGGTGAAATATTGGGCATTCTTCAGGAAGCAGGAGGCTCTTGAGTGTCCATTAAATGCATTGGAGTTCCAAGGACATATGCACTTAGAGCTCCTGGGGTGTTGTGCTGATTGGGAGAAAAAATTAGTGCACTTGACATTTCTCGTACTGTAGCAATTCTCTGCTCTTTATTTATTACAGTGCCATTCAGTTAGGGCCATCAAAGTGTTGCTGCAAACAATAATTAGCTAAACACTAGGCTCCCCAGAGAGAGAAAGATGGCTTGTTAGGTTGATTTTATGGACAGAGTGAAGCAAAGAGAAGTCGAGAGAGAACAAAAATTTAAGAGCAAAATTGGGTGCTACAGCCAGGCGTGGTGGCGCACGCTTGTAATCCCAGTACTTGGGAGGCAGAGACTGGAGGATCCGAGTTCGCGGCCAGCCTCAGCTACTTAATGAGGCCTCTGCAACTTCATGAGACCCGGTTTCAAAATAAAGTATAAAAAATAGGGCCGGGGTGTAGCTCAGAGGTAGAACGCCCCTGGGTTCAATCCCTGGTACCGCAAAAAAAAAAAAAAAAAAAAAAATTGGGTGCTACAGATGCCACATGCTATGCTGTAGTTCCACAGATCATGCTGAAATTTAGTTCTCAATGCAACAATATTAAGAGATGGGACGTTCAGGAGGTGAGTAGTCTATGGGGGCTCTGCCCTTTTAGATTAGTGTCTTACAAAAGGGCTGCAGGAAACTAGCCAGGTCTTTTTGTCTTTCCACTCCTTCCTGTGAGGACATAGCCTTTCCCTCCTCTGGAGGACACAGCAAGAAGGCACCATCTTGGAGGCAGAGACTGGGCTCTCAGAAGACACTCAATCTGTCACTGCTTTGACAGTGACAGATTGGCTGTCCCAGCCTCCAGAACTGTGAGAAGTAAACTCTAGTGTTTATAAATTAGTCCGTGGTAGGTTGTTATAGCAGCACCAACAAAGACATTTTAGTAGATCTGGAGGAAGTCCAGAACAGGGGTCCTGAAGGATGGGTGGGCCCATACAGGCGGAGGAGATAGAGAAAGCCATCCCAAGGAGCAGGAATGGCAAGAGGCAAGAATAAACATTCACAGTCATGTTCCTGACTCAAGTTGGCAGGGAACTGTTGAGAACTTGGATCGAAGGTGAGATGGGGCCCAATTATGAAGGGCCTGGAAGTCATGTAAGGATTTTGCATGTCATACAGTAGGAAAAAGAACAAGAAGGAGAGAGAAGGAGAGAGAGGGGGAGAGAGAGGTGGGAGGTGAAGAAAATGGAAACGGAGAAGTCAGTGAAGAGGAGTGAGGCTGGAGAGCAGAAGGGAGTAGAACGAAATCAATCCTCAGGGGGTTAGGCAGGCTGGTTGGCTCAGATACATCTTCCACCCACCACACTCCCTGTGCTTATGCTTTTTTCGAGACTTTGGGGCGCAGACTTCTTAAAGATGCCATTTTATTGTCTCCTAGGTTGCCACGTACCTGCAGTGCACCACGGTGGGCCCAGCACCTGGGCTTCTGTTGATATAGTCCCTGACAGTTCTCACGAACTGGATCAGGGACTGGGTGGTCTCTGGGACTCCATGATCTGGCCACACTGTATAGTGAAAGTGACGGATGAGTCTGTGGACATCAAGCTGTTCCTCCTGTAAGAGCAGAGAGCAGGATAATAAGAGGAGTGCCCCAAGTCAAACTCAACTCTGACAACTGTGCCAGGCAGGAATTTCTTTTATTTTTTGAATATACATTTATTGGTGTTTTGCAATTATACATCATAGTGAGGTTCAGTGTGATACAAATATACATGCACGCAGCACTTGATGTGATTCTCTCTGAATCCCATTCCCCACCTCTCCCTGTACATGTTAGTGAGATTGGTAGCGATACCTTCATATATGGACATGGCTTTATTTGAATCGTTTCCTTTGTCAAGCCTCCTTTCCCCCTCTCTCCAAGTCCCTCCTGCAATCTCCTTCTACTATTCTATTGGCCTTTCTCTTCATTTGTCCGAAGTTCATTCTGTTTCCTATTTTCTCTCTAGCTTCCACATATGAGAGAAAACATAGAACTCTTGAATTTTTGAGACTGGCTGACCTCACGTAGCATAATATTCTCTAGTTCCATCCATTTTCTTGCAAATGACATATTTTGTTCCTCTTTATGGCTGAGTAAAATTCCATTGTGTGTATATACTACATTTTCTTTATCCATTAACCTGTTGACGGACACCTAGGTTGATTCCATAATTTGGCTATTGTGAATTGTGCTGCTATAAACATGGGTATGCATGCAATACTTAAGGTCATTAAGTATTCTGACCTTAATTCCTTTGGAAAGATACCAAGGAGTGGTATAGCTTGGTCATATGGTAGTTTTATTCCTAGTCGTTTGAGAAATCTCCATACTGATCTCCATAGTGGTTGTACTAATTTACAATCCCACCAACAGTGTGTAAGAGTCTCTATGGGCTGAAACTACAGGAGGAGAACCAGCAAAGGCAGGGTTCACAGATCTGCATCTTTCCAAGTTGGGTTATTAAATGAAGTGGAGCAAACTAACATACACTGCATATCTTGAACTCCCTGATGGTCCACTCGGGCAGCACAGACTCTGAGAGCATCTGCAGGATGAGGTCCCCGTAGTAGAGGGAATCCTGATCCGCTGGCCAGTAATGGTCACACTTTACCTAGAAGAGGACAGAGAAAAAAAGTGAGTCCGGAAACATGGTACCTGTGTGAACCTGGACTTTCCCTCTAAATAACTTCCCGGGTTAGGAATCCAGGATCAGCTGCTAAAACAATTTGTCCACCTACTTTTAATATCCTGCTCATGGCCAGCACCAAAGCTGGGCTGGGAGACCCTGCACAAGAGCACCCCAACTTTTGGATTCATTCACCTTTTCCATACAGTGTTACATGGATTGAGGGTTTTCTGTTTTTTTTCTCAGCATCCTAGTCGCACTAGCAACTAAACCATAACTTACAATGTATTGTTCTTTCTGAAGAAAGATCTAGTCAGGCAGAGGAAGGCATCATATTCCTGACTCTGTTTTGTTTGTATTTTTATTGCTTTCCTAACATAGGCCATGTGCCAAGAAATCTTTGAGAAGTTAGAACATTTAGCTAAGCTTGTCTTCACATGTGCCAAGAAAGGAAAAAGAGGACTGTGAACACTTATGTATTTATTTACTCTTATATTTTGTTTTGGAGTATTTATACATTTATTTATAAATTGGTATGTTTTATGTTACATATATTCATTGGTTAGTAATATAATTTGTTTGTATTTGTCTATGTAGACATGTGTATCAAATATTGTATACATGGCTTTTATTCTAGTAAGCATGGTCCCCAAGTGGGTGGATAGAGCTACATATGTATATGAATAAATTTCTGTTTTATACACAAACATATTTATATGATTATATACATATTCCTAGTTGTCCTGTCAATACATAAAGTTAACGTGTGTGTCTATATGTAAGTATTTATCAAACAAGGCTAGTGTTGCTGAGGACATACAGGTTTTAGTCTTATATAAATGAGCTCAGACACATCCGGAAACTCAACATATATTTATCTTACTCAACATATACATTTACTTTATATGCAATCCTCTTTTTTTTTTTTTTTTTTTTGCAGTACCGGGGATTGAACGCAGGGGCGTTCTACCTCCGCGCTACACCCCCGGCCCTATTTTTTTATGCTTTATTTTGAAACTGGGTCTCACGAAGTTGCGGAGGGCCTCACTAGGTAGAGAGAGAGAGAGAGACAGGGAGAGAGAGAGAAACAGGGAGTGAGCTGAGGCTGGCCGCGA
>PVJS01019010.1:0-34205 GCA_004027185.1 Glis glis | reverse complement strand
AAAAAAAAAAAAAAAAAAAAAAAAAAAAACCCTGGTTTCTGCTGTGGGATTCTCATAGGACTGCTGGGGACAAAGGCCTAAGCCATAGAAAACCTCAGCAACTAACAGAAAATCTAAACATCAACAGGTAGGATCCCGTGTCGTTTGCATTGAGGTTATTGGCATCTTTTCCCCCAAAATAGTAGTGAAAATCTGCCCAGAAAAAATCAATGTTACCATCTTGATAGAATGAGGTCACATATCAATCTAAAGAGAGATGAAACAAGAATGGGAATAAAGAGACATGATATAATTCACTATGAGTGTGTCCTATCACCCTCCAGAGAAATACAGTGTACTACATTTTTAGATATAATTGTCATAGCAGTTTGGAGAATGGGAGGCAATGGGATATGGGGTTGGGAAAAGCTTTGTAAACAGACAGGACTTAAAATGGTCCTTGAAAGATGGGTAGATTGGGAAGGCATTGCTAGGCTGGGGAAGGATGAGAAGGAAGGATGGCGTGAGGCTGCGACTGAAATGGTGCCTTCTGCCATCTGTAGCAACATGGAGGGCATTGTGTTATGTGAACTAAGGGGGGCACAGAAAGACTAATAATGAATGATTTCACTCACATGAGGAATATTACCAAAGTTGATTGTGCAGCGGTTGAGAGTAGAAGAGTGGTTACCAGAGACTGGTAACTGGGAAAGTAGAGAGGAAGGAGGGATGGGGAAAGGTGGGTCAATGAGTAATGAGTTACAGTTAGAGAGAAGAAATGAGTTCCAGTGTTCTATTGCACAGAAGGGTGACTATAGGTAATGACAATGTACTATATTTCAAAAAAGCTACAACAGAGAGAATTTTGAATGTTCTCACCACAAAGAAATGATAACTGTTTGCAGTGATGGACGTGTAGATTAGCCTGATTTAATCACTACACAATGTATACATGTATGGAAACATCATATGGTCCTTCCTGAGTATGTGCAACTTTTCACGTGTCAATTTTTAAAAAGTGAGGAAACAGTATCTTAAATAAAGTTTTGGGAAATTTGTAAAAATCACAATGCTCCTAGGAGAAAAAGGAAGTTAATCATTATTGGCGAAGAGGTTAGAAACTACAGAGACTGCTAAGTAAGTCCTTGTGTGTGTAGATTGTATCATCAGCTTAGTGGTTCTAGGGCAAAGTTAGATGTTAGATGACAGAGTAAGTGCCTGGGAGGTCTAGCCAAGCCCAGACATTCATTTATGCATGAAAAGCAGAGTTTCAGTGGATTTTTCTATGGTAATAGAAATATTTGGTATCCATTGTCCAATATGGTGGCTTTGGGGTGAGAGAGCACTTGAAGCATGGCTAATGTGATTAGGGAACTGAATTTTTACTTTAATTTTGATTAATTAAAATTTGAATTTGTACAGGTACATGTGGGGAATAGTTAGCATATTGGATATTACAGAAAGGATCAGCTAACTTCTGAATTCTATGACAGGATTAATACTGGTTTGACATAGTCCTGGTGTTCTCGTCATTGAAAGAAGTATCCATGAATGGTCATCTTTAGAAATCATGCTTACCCTTTCCATAAGGAAGTAACAGCTACACAATTGCCAAATTCAGAGCTTCTTTGGACTGAATTGGTATATCTGAATGTAGTCTTGAGTAAAGCAGATTAAAAAAAAATGAAAACAAAATCAACCAAGCCAAGCCAAACCAAACCAAACCAAAGAAATCCAACATTCTTTAGAAACAGTGATTGGCTTGTTTGGATGACATCAGTTGGTATAGGTGGTCACATTTGCAGGATCAGAAGGATTTATTATATGTTGCATTTTCATATTATTGATTGAAATTATGATGTGTATTCATTAGAAGAGGTATTTGAGATATGTATGTATTTATTTATTTTTAACTGAATGTATTATTGTGTTCATAGCACAAAACAAAACAGAAATAAATGAAAAAAGCATTCACTTTAGTAAATGTAAATTGAATTAAATTATGTTATCCAATTTTCCTCCCCGATATAAATTTGAATGCAATTTGGCTTCCTGGTTATGCATTAGCTGTCTTAAATAGATGTAAGTACATACACCTATGTATTTAAAGAATCTTAATTCCCTCCTCACAAGCTTGACTAAATTCTGATGTTTTGTTTCAATGTGGGATACACTTGCTTTTCCCACATTATTAAGTGCCTGGTTTTGGAAGTCGAAGTTGAATCAGAACTTGTATTTGGGGGACCATCCAACAGTCCAGACTGACATGAATATTACAGAAGGTCTTAGGACCTGATGAGCTAACAGTCAGGATTGGTCAGGCTTGCAAACCCAGCCCCCTCCTTCCCTACTTTCTTCTGTGTATGCTAGTACTGCAATCTTGCTCTTCTCTCTGTAAATGTCAGACTGAATTTTAATTTTAACCAGATACACCTGAATAAAAATCACAGCAATAGAACCCACCTTTTGACTTTCTTCTTTCTAGACCTAGTTTTTCATGCCAGATTGAAAATACCGGCTCATACCGAAATATACCCCTGAGATTGGAGATACTTCCCTTCTATAGCTGGTGAATGACTTGCTTCTGATTTTATTTTTTCTGAAAAGCTCTTCTTTAGTAAATATCCAAGGTGCATTATGCAAAAAAACATGATCCATTATTCATCATGATCTATCTTTCCTGAGAAGAGCAAGGCAGAGTCTTAGCTGGCCAAAGAAGGCACTTAGCAGCAAACACTCGTAAGGACTCTACAGTATTGATAACTATAACAATCCCGAACATTTCTCAATTACAAAGTATTTTTACTTTGCAGGAATTACCTTTGTTGTTAAAAACAGATTTGGGTAGGAATTTCTGATTTGTGTTCTAAAAAAAAGAAATATCTATTGCAAAACAGGCTTTGTTTTGTTTTGTTTCTTAAAGCTGTCCAGTACTATGCAGAGGGTAGAGATACATTAGAGATGGCGCTCCTTTAAGAAATTTACAATCTAACTAGGAGCAGTAGTTTATGTCACCACTCCTACTTCAGTTTCCATATTTTGCTCTGTGACTTTTTATCAAACTATTTTTACTGAGTATTTTTTCTCACATTAGATTTGCCAGAGGTGTATTTCAATTTTTTCCATATGTTATTTAGTCAAAGAACAAATTCTTAAGTTTTAAAAATAAACATTATATTTTAATTTTAATTTATTAATTTTAACTTATTTATATTTATAATTTATGTTTTTCTTATAAACTCACTTATTTACTTATTTGATGGTGAGTATGGCTCCTTAAATGTAACACGTAGCCAGTTTCTATTTTATTCCATCCCCTCCTGTGCTTTCTTCTCTTTCTGCCTCTGAGTGCAGCTTAAATTCTAGTCTATACATTTACAAACGTAATATTCCTTTATTTTTTCTATTTTGATATTATATACTGAATATCCTCTTTGAATAATTTATAGGGATATTTTAATATTCCTCAGTACTGGGGTTTTTTAATTTAAAATTTGTTTGATGGCACTGTTACAATGTGGTCTCTGTAGTACCTATCTTTCAGAATTTATTGAGGTCTCTTTGTATTCCAGTTATTATTCAATCAATTTTTATAAATATTCCATGGACACTTGAAAGGAATGCAATTTTTTGTAAAGTACAGCATTCAATAGGTACCTATTGATTAAATCTTATTATGTGCTTCAAATTATTGATGACCGTGTCATGGACTATGAGAAGAATGTGAAGAATGTAAATTCTTCCTCAATATGTGTGTTTTGCTTCATTTTATTCTTAATATTTTAGAAAGCTACTTTATGCTATTTCTCCCATGGAAGTTTATGACCCCAAGTTTTGTTGTGAATGGAACTATTAATTGGTACAAATTTATTGTCTCTATTGTTTAGTGTCTTAAATAGTACTGAAGTTGTTTAATATTATCACTACTGTTGTCTTTATATTTGCTTTTGTACATTTGTACTTGGGTTTTAGCTTTCATAAATATTACATCTCTTGCAGCCAATGTGCATTTTTAATTCTCTGTGAGATATTTGGTTTTGAAAATAGAGTTTATACTATTTAAATTCTTGTTCTCACTGATGTGCCTGGTCTTGTTTGAATCAGCTTGCCCTTGATTTTTAAGTTTTAGGCTTGCTTTCTACTTCTTGGTTTTCTTAATAATTTGGCTGCTTTGTCTGCCATTAGTTAACTTAGTGATTTAAATGGCAGAATATTTCAAATTCAAAAAAATTGTGATTTTTAAAATTCTGAAACATTATTGAGGAAACCATTTTAAAATTAGTGGTATAAATAAATCTAGAAAGTAACTTTATAACTGGAGAAATGAATGATGTCACCTTCAGCTGATTCTCAGCTCTCTTTTCTTTGATTTTGGATTCTTATAATTTGGGATCCAGAGTATTGTTCATGAAATTAATAAGTAGGCATATAATAAAGATAAATAACTACCACATATAATAAACATGCACAAACATACTTCTCATCACACACACACACACACACACACACACACACACACACACACTCCTTGTACAGAGTAAGACTGTGAAAATAACTATGGATGCCAAAACCCTACACAATTAATGGGAAATAACCAATGGGAAAAATTATGATTCTTCCTTGACTTTTAAACATTGTCAACAAAACATTACTTAACTCTCTTATTGTTGGTTGTAAATGTATGGAAACATGAAAAAAAACTAGCAAAACTGATATTTGTTACCTGGTAATTAAAATGGCTTTATTGATTCCTAATTAATATATCATAAAATTCACCCTTTTAAAGTGTATGATTGAGTGATTTTTAGGATATTCCAAGAGTTGTGCGACCACTGCAACTCTTTAATCTCAGAACATCTCATCAGCAAGACAGAGGCCTACTCCCACTAGCAATCATTCCTCTTTCCTCCCGATTCCAACCTCTGGCAACCATCAACCTACTTTTTGTCTCTATGGATTTGCCTATTCTGGACATTTCATATAAATGTCATTGTATAATATGTGATATTTTGTACTTGGATTTTCCATTTAGCATAGGTTTTTGAGGTTAATCTATGTTGTACCATATGTCAGTACTTCATTTCTTTTTAAGGCCAAATAATATTCCATTGCGTGCATATACCACGCTTTGTTTACTTATTCATCTCAAATTTTAGTGATCAAGTAATAAGTTACCAAATCAATAAGTGATCAAATCTCTTTCTAATGGCCTTTTGATCTTATTTTTTGAAGATCAGACACTAAATTCAGGGCAAAAAAAAATCAAGGTATCTTTTACAACTAACTGAACTATCTTTTGGATTTCCCAGAGAGCCCATAAAAACATAATTACCTTGTAATTAAGTATGTGAAATATGTTCATCTAGTAAAAATAGCTTAATATTATAGAAGTGTTGCAAGGTTATGTCAGATGAAAAAATGAAGATCCTCCTTCACTATGTAAATGCTGGTTAATTTTGTTTAATAAAAGTTTATTACCATAAATATATTAGAACTTGTATTCTTTTCAAGATAGATCAAAAGATCCTAAAGATCCCAGAGACTTGTCAGTACATTCACTGATCATAATATTTTTTTTCTTATTGGATAAGCAATAGTTAGATCCTTATGAAACAGTTATAATATATGATATACTATGGTAGATCATTTACTTTCCTTTATTCTAATATTGTTGGTTACTGTGACATTTATTCTTTTAATTTCCTTTCATGCTCATCTGAGGCTCTGAATCTTCAGCAAAGATGGACAGTTTCAGAGTCTTGTAGAAAGAATAATGCCAAGTACTCTCATCCATATACTTTAAGGAATAGATGCAGGTATAGGTTTCAAACTGACATTGCTTGGACAATGATCACATATAACCAGGGGACAAATGTTTTAGGCTTCTTCTTACATACTTCATGAAAGCAGATTGCTGACCAAAGATCCAGCAAAACAAGAATTAATTACACAGAGCTAAATGGACAGGTAAACACAAACTCATTGTGATTCTTCATTCTGGAATATGGTTAGTACTATTTTTAATGTTCCATTGTTTTTATGGAAATATGAGGAAGCCATTTATTTTCATTGATCTCTAACTCTCCATTTAGTAGACAATAGAAATAAAAACTTTAAAAGAAACGATTTTGTATACTTCTTTTTTTCTAAGAATTCATAACGTTTTACGGGCCTCTACTCTCAGTGGCAGTATAGTTATTTTCAAAGGCTCAATAAAAATCATATTTTGCCATGAAGGACATATATGGCAAGTCACCATTAAGAAATAAGGTTCTACTCTGGATATGCAACTAATGCATACAGAGTCCTCCTGGGAATCTGTTGTGGTACCTGTTCTATAGCTGACAGCATTTCAGCCTCAAAGGTACAAAGGAAGATCACTTCCTGGCAGGCCAAACATTTTAGAAGATTGGGGGAGAACAGAGAGATTCATCCACATTGATGGGTAATGCAGGTAAAATTGAGTGGGAATGAATTTTGGGGGGGTTGATGCACTAGCTTTGGAATAGAAGTGCAAATAATAGAGGCTTTAAAGTCCACTCGACATCATTATGAAACTGCAGGAAAGAAGTTCATCTTCTGTCCTTAGTGGTTGCTCAACAGGACATGTACTCTGGATCTGTTACCTGGATGCTCACATGCTGCAAAACCTCTCGTTGCATCCAGGTTAATTAATTCCATCCACACATGAGGCCAGCCTTCATGTGATCAAGTGTTACCTTTAGAAATTATTTATGATCAACTGGGTTAAGAAAAGTTATCCAGAACTTGGAAATAAGTAAAAAAAAAAAAGGTGACTGCATGTCTTTTCAAAACACTGGAGCATTGTCTAAAGGACTCAGCCAAGGGTTGCTTAGTACTCTAGGGGTAAAATCCTTTATTTGACTTCCTAGATAAAATTCACCAGGAACATTGTTCTATGAAGTTATACATTAAATTATAGATGTATGTTCTGTGGCGGTGAAAACACTTTTGCTCATTGGAAAAGATAAACCCAAACACTGAAGTTTTATTGTTCTGTGGACACTAAATAGTTATGTTACTTTTTTTTTTTGCGGTACCGGGGATTGAATTCAGGGGCGTTCTACCTCCGCGCTACGCCCCCGGCCCTATTTTTTATACTTTATTTTGAAACTGGGTCTCACGAAGTTGCGGAGGGCCTCACTAAGGAGAGAGAGAGAGACAGAGAGAGAGAGAGAGAGAGCTGAGGCTGGCCGCGAACCCGGATCCTCCGGTCTCTGCCTCCCAAAGTACTGGGATTACAAGCGTGCGCCACCACGCCCGGCTTAGTTATGTTTCTAATTCAGTGATCATTGTCTAGCATTTCTTTCACAGACTATATAGGCATGCAGTTTCTTTAATTCTCTCATGCACTGAATTTATCTTGTGAAATCCCTTATGAATGAGTTGATCTGTTTTTATTATATAATATTAGGAGAGCAAAAATTTTTAACTTTTTGAAAAATTTATTTTGACACTATTATCTCTATTTAGCTTCACTACCATACAAAGTCTAAGAATAAGAGCCTTTTCTCAAAACATTCAGGGCATTTTTCTTCTTTCCTTATGTGAAATTATATATATATATATATATGTATGTATATATGTATATATATATGTATATATGTATATTTATGTATATATATGTATATATACACATACATTATATATATATAATGTATATATATGTATATATATATATAGAGAGAGAGAATATATATATATATATGTTCTCTAGTTTGGCAATGCTTTGTTTCCTTATCTGCCAATAAGCAGAAATCTCTCAAGAACTGGTGTTTTCCAATTTAAAAGGGGCATTGATTTCTCTTAGCCTTCTCCATCCACTTGCATGTTTATAGATCCCGGAATAGCTTTAAGCCTTGTCTGAATTAAGGTGCAAAGCCCCTAGCCAAGTTTTAGTGTCTGACCATTATTCATTTTGTGCAGCCCTGATATACTACCTACATGGCCTAGTTTTCTTAGTCTAGGAAAGAATGCTTACCTCTAGGGTAGTATTTTCCAAATCTGACTGCTCATCAGAATCCCTTGAAGAACTTAAGAAATATGTAGTTTCCAAAATCCCCTCTTATTTCTCCTGAATTTTAATCTCTGAAGGTAAGACTTGGGACTAATTGTTTTTTTCTTCAGTCCTGGGAAAGGCAGGGCCTTGTACATGCTAGGCAAGTGCTCTACCACTGGGTTACAGCCCCAGCCCCATGGAATTTATATTTCTTAAAGGCTTCCTTGGTAATTTTGCTGCAGCTGGTAAACAATCCCATGATGGGGAATAAAAAAAATTACCTATGACAATCTACTGCTCCAATTTAACCTACAACTCCGGATGGCCATTTATCAGAATTCACCTACAGCCCTCCATGGGCCATGGCCATATCAGATACTATTTCTTCTACCCTTGACCTTGCTGCTCAGACAGTTGTAATCTGCAGGTGTATGTGGATGCTACTGGGTTGAGAGGAGAAAGAATGAGCTCAGTAAAACAAAACAAAACAAACGAAAACTTATGCAAGAAAGAATCAGTTACCTGGTCTTCAGTTTTATATAGAGCTAGGTCAATGGGAGATGCTGGAAGTATCTTCATACATACTTCCTGGCTGGACAAACTGGGCTGTTAAGGAACATGGGTTTTCCTTAATCAGCTATCCTGTGGCTCCATTTAATAGGCCTGCCCCGCATGATGGTGCTGGGGTCTGCCTTCTTTTCTAGAGGATGAACTCCCTGAGGGCAGTAACTGTGTGTCTCCGATCCTGTATTTCCATCACTTCCACAGTTCCTGGCACATATCAGACATTCCAGAGAGTGTGGTAATCCTAGAACCAATGGTTTTGGTGGTTGATTGCCTCCTATCCTTAGTATCAAAGTCATAGTTTTATCTACAGGCATTTACTTTATTTTATTTTATTGTAGTACTGGGGATTGAATCCAGAGGCATTCTACCTCTGAGCTACACCCTACTATTTATTTATTTATTTATTATTTTGAAACAGGGTCTCACAAAGTTGCTGAGGCTGGCCACGAACCTGTGATCCTCCTCTCTCAGCCTCCCAAGTACTAGGATTACAGGCTCTAGGTGTACACCCGACATGCTGGGCTTGGCATTGGGCATTTTAATGAGAGACTGAGAGAGGCAATATCAGAGTCCATTAAGTGACAGGCCTCTCCAACTCAGAACCTGTGTAATTATGTCCTCAAAATGTGACAATGCTAACTTGGAGTGTGTACTTCAGAGCGAGCAGAGACAGAAAGGAAAGTCCAGAAAACTACACCTTTTTATGTGTCCTGGAGATGAAATGTTATGTTGTTTAGTGCCATATAGAATTTCCAACATTGAGAGAGTGTTGTTTTCATAAACTTGATCTTGCAGCTTTTCTATTTTATGTCATGTTATAAAGAAACAAAAACATAACACCAAATTGATTCTAACCGCCAACACACTTTTTTTGGGAACTTAAATTTGGTTTAGTACCATGGAGAGAGATTTCTTTCTTCTTTAGGATCAAACAGGATAATTAGTGATAGTAATAAAGTGAAAGGAGGAACACAAAGATAGTACTTGCTTTATGCTGGCTGTTAAAATATACACCATCCTCAAAACTGTGCTGTTAAAATATACACCATCCATGTGGAAATTTTTAAAGAATAAAGCTTGATGATTTGGGCTTAAAGTTTTAGTTTGAATTTTGGCCCATCTCTTTTCTCACTTCATTGGACCTTGGAAACAAAATTTTTAGTAAATATTTGCATGTAGCCAGGCACAGTGGTGGGTGCTTGTAATCCCAGTACCCTGGAGACTGAGACAGAAGGATCACAGGTTCAAGGACAGCCTCATCAACCTAGTGAGACTTTCTTCCAAAATAAAAATAAAGTAGACTGGGGGTGTAATTCAGAGGTAGAACACTCTGGGCTCAATCCCTAGTAACACACACACACACACACACACACACACACACACACACACACTGCATGTGTTCTAAACTTGAGTATAAATTTGGTATGTAGAAATCCTGATAAGACTAGATAGATTTTGTGTTTTTCTTTTACTTGTTTTTGTTGGTCAATTGGGGATTGAAACCAATGACATTATACTTCCATGCTACACCCCCAAGCCCATTTATTTATTTATTTACTTATTTATTTATTTATTTATTTATTTATTTTGAAACAGGTTCTCACTAAGTTGCTGAGGGTTCTGCTGAGGATGGCTTAAAATCTGTGATCCTCCTGTCTCATCCTCCCAAGTACTAGGATTAGAGGCATGCACCACCACATCCAGCAGACTAGGTCAACTTTGGACATAAAATATTTCCTTTTCTCTTGCTCTTATGATGAGCTGCATGACATATTGATGTAAATCTGATGTCCACAGGTATTTCATGTCATACATAATCACAGGCCCTCTTCTGATTTCTAGAATTGTGTTGTTTGCCTTTTGCCTTTGGTTTGGTAACTGTTGGTTTGGTAAATATGGAAAATGTATAAGTCTTTTTTTTTTTGGACAATTGGAATTCATAAGGTACATCCCCCTAGAAATGGTATAGATGATGGCTGAGTTTCCAGGGTAGCTTACACAAATCTCTGTAGCCCACAAGATAGCTGAGCTCTCCTCATAATTGGATGTGCTAAGACCTGGAAGTTAGAGCCATGATATGCAGGTTTACAGGGTAGTAGGGTGTGTGAGTGTGGAGATGAAAGAGAGAAAGGCCCTCCTTCCTTTCCAAGACTATTTTCTAATAGGAGTATATACTGTTCACCTTTTTCTCACCTCAACTATTTTAATCCTCACCCATCCCCAGGTGCCCACAGCACACTGCACCCTATGCTGTGCCACCCCAGCCCCAGGCTCATCTCTTTACCTCCAACTACTCGCCCTTCCAAGTTCCTCACTTCTCCTCTTATAACTAAAATTCCCAACTCGTCAGCATGGTTCAGCTCTTGCTAGAGCAGGAAGAGGAATGAAATGTTTCACTCGTGAATTTAAACCCAGTATGTCTTCAGAGAACTTTGTTTTTATTTTTAAAAGAGAAGGCATATTTATCATAGGTATGTTTCTTTTTTGTTGAATATGGCACGGTGACAAAAGTCAGCCAGCCTTGAGAAGGACTGAAATGTGTGTGAATCGAAGTGACCAGAGGTACATAAGGAAGTAGACACCATACAGGAAAACTATATCCAGCAGGGAGGTCTGAAGGCATTAGCTGGATTTATGTTTGTTTTTAAGAACAGCGACAGCAAAATGGCATCATTAAGTCACTCATTTGTGTACAGGAGGTATTTATATATTCATACATTTATGTGCTAACTGCACTCCATGTGGGAAAGCTGGTCTTCTAAGATGGAAGAGGTCGTGAGGAAGGAGTGGGGGAAATGGATCTGGGTGGCTCTGGGGAAGTAAAAAAAAAATGTTCAACTTTATTTTGAAAATACTTGCAGGTTCCAAGGAATATTTTATGCACATTTCAATTTCTAACTGAATTAGAACTAGATTATCTTGAGATGTTGAATCCCAATGGCCTTTTCTTTTGTGCTTATTTAAAAAATATTTCACGGAATTGTTATATATAATTTTTTTTCAAGTAGAACTACTTTTCTGTCCCAAAGCAGCTCCCAAGAATGACCTATCAGAAGATTAAAAACAGATCCTGAGCTAGGCTCAGTGGTGCACATCTATACTCCCAGAACTTGGGAGGCTGAGATAGGAGGATTACAAGTTCAAGGTCAACCTTGACAATTTAGGGAGCCCCTCAGCAACTTAGTGAAACCCTGTTTCAAAATAAAAAGAGCTGGGAGTGTAGCTCAGAGGTAGAGCTCCCCTGGGTTCAATCCCCAGTACAACAACAACAACTGAACGAACAAACAAAAAACCAAAAAAACAAAAAAACCGACACTGTGTCTTCTGAGCTATCTATGCACCATTAGGTGAAGGCACTAGTGTATTACTCAGAGGGGACATTGTATGATGCTGCAGGCCATGGGAGGGGACCCGAGTTCACATTGAGGACTATGAAGATATTCCTTATTGCCATGGCTGGCAGGATCACACTGTTGGTCTGGCTTCCAGCAAGAAACTGGCACCAAAGCTGACAGTGGGCATGCTCCTGCGTGCGGACTCCTTCCTGGACTCCAAGCGCCTTGCTTCCATCTGCACAACGTCTTCCTTCTCAGACAAAGCTCACTAGATATGAAATCAGCAATGCACATTCCAGCCCCAGTTCCTAGGAGAACCAAGAACAAGACAAATTCAGAGATTTCAAGGCGAGTATGACGTCTACAGGTTTGTTATGCTGAATTTTCAAATTGCCTTTAGAGACCAATTCAGTTCCTTTTGTAATAATTTTCCCTCCCATGATGAGGAAAAGAAATGCAATCCACCAGAGATCAAGACAGAAGAAATAAACTAGTTCTACTACTGATTTGGTTGGAGTGTTAAAGTGACCCAAATTTGGAAGACCAGGATATGCTCTGCTTTCTGACTGTATCGGGTATTTGCTTATGGAGAGTCACTTCTGTGCTTTGCAGTTTCCTCAACAGTACATAAGATGAAGCGATAGAACTGTCTCACCCACTGCAGAAGTGTGTCTCATGCAGAAACAGTTCACATTACAGTTTGTATCGTAACTGGACTAAGTAGGTCCAAGGTTCCCTCAGCATCTTCATCCAGTTGTTACTCTACTTGTGTGCATGGTAGAGCTCAGAGCTTTCTCCCGGGGTCAACAGTGGACATGAAGCATTCTTAGGACCCAGGAAGGAATTGGGAGGAGGCTCCCAGACACAGAAACAATGGAAAATGTTGGTGGTAGCATCCCTTCCCCTCCTACCCACTCTTTCTTCTGCTGATACTGGCTTTTGGTAGAATCAACGATTCTTATCAATTGCTGTATAATAAAGAGATCAACCTCAATCATAGAGTCTGAAACCATGACAATCATTTCATGCTCTCTTCTGATGTCTGTGGGTCAGAAATTCAGGGAGGCCTTAGCTGGGTGGTTGGAGTCCTGCGGTTTCAGTCCAATAGAGACTAGAGTTGCAATGAAGAGGGGCTGGAGTTGTGCAGCACTGGCCCAGCTTCTCTGTCTGCACAGGTCATCGTAGAGCCTCTCTTGTGTGTCTATGTGGCTTAACTTGGGCTTCCTCCCAAGATGGCGGCCTCATGCCAAGTGGACTTCTTTCACAGAGGCAGAGGTTTCAAGAGGGATTATTCACTCTAGCAAGGTGGAGGCTGTGTTGCTTTTTATGATTCAACTTCTCAAGTCACTCCGCATCATTTCTGGTGCATTCAATGTAATATAAGCAACTCACAAACACACTCAGCTTGAAAGAGAGGAGAATTGGAGTCCATCTCTTAGAGGAAGTGGGAAGATTCTAGAAAAAAAATCTGTGGGGTTGGCAGTACTGTGGAAGCCACCTTGGGAAGGTGCAATCTACCACAGTCATTGACACTTGGGGGAGGCTTCTGAGACCCGCCACCTGTGCATCCCTTTAGATGAGCTCATTTTGTTTTCTCCTTATCCAGAACTTGTCCTCTGAGATGTAGCTTCCTCTTGAGGCTGAGAGAGGATGGAGAAATCAGAAGACCAAAAAGCATGAGTCTGACAAAGTGACAAAGTAGACAAAGTAGAGTTTGGGTTTCTCTCTCTCTCTCTTTTTTTTTTTTTTTTGGTACTGGGAATGGAACCCGGGGACATTCTACCTCTGAGCTACACTCCCCAGCCTATTTTATATTATTTTATTTTTTGAAACATGGTCTCACTACATTGCAGAGGGTCTCACTACATTGCAGAAGGCCTTGCTAAATTGCTGTGGCTGTCCTCAAACCTGCCATTCTCCGGCTTCAGCCTCCCGAGTACTGGGATTACAGGCATGCTCCACAACGCCTGGTTTCTCTCCTGTCTTTTCCAGGTCCCCGAAGATGAGGCAGAGCCCAGGGGTTTAGGACAGGCTGTCAAATTTATTATCTAGTCACATCCCAGAATGTTTAGTTTCCTTCTTTTATTCCCAAGCACTTGGTAGAGTTTTATTTCATTGTTCCTGACTGGTCTCAGCTGTGTTGCAGAGAATTTCACTGAGAAGAGAGTTCCTTCTAGGATAGAAGTTTAAAGGAGGGTGGAACCCCTTATGCCAACATGGTAGCTGCAGCTATGACCTGTGGGACTCCTAGGGAGAGGGAGTCTCTTTTATTCACTCCATTATCCGGTCCATAAATATTCATGAAGTGTCAACTACAATGCTACATGCCTTTCTAGGGCTGAGGTCACAATAGAAAGCAAGACAAAAACAAAGTCCCTGCCCACATGGAGCTTCAGCTTTTGGGAGAGAGACAGGTAAATAAACAAATAGATGACTACACAGATGCACTCTGAAGAAAAACAGCAGGTAAGGAGGCAGAGTGTGATGAGGATGCTATTTAGACCTGGTAAGGGAAAGCCCCTTGGGAGAGGTGTCCTTGGAATGGACTCAATCAAATTGATTCGAGATCTAGATCCCTGCTTTCCTCATATTTAAAGAAATTATTTCTTAGCTGGGTATGGTGGTGCATGTCTGTAATCCCAGTAGTTTGGAGGCTGAGTCAGGAGGATCACAGGTTTGAGGACAGCCTCAGCAAGTAGTGATACTCTCATCAACCCAGCGAGCCCGTTTCAAAAATAAAAATAAAATAGGGTTGGGGGTGTAGCTTGGAGGTAGAATGCCCCTGGGCTCAATCCCCAGTACCACACACACACACAAAATATATATTTATTAAGAAAGTTGTCTTTGTCTTTCTCTCTCTCTCTCTCTCTCTCTACTTAGTGAGGCCCTCCACAACTTCGTGAGACCCAGTTTCAAAATAAAGGATAAAAAATAGGGCCGGGGATGTAGCGCGGAGGTAGAATGCCCCTGGGTTCAATCCCCGGTACTGAAAAAAAAAAAAAAAGAAAGTTGATCCATTAGCATGCACAAGGCCATGGGTTCAATCCCCAGCACTGAAAAACAAAGTAATCCATATTCCAAATCTTTCTTTTCAGACTATACAGCTCTGGTGTCTGCAATGATTTTCTTTTGCTTGGATGTTAAATACACATGGCAGAGATTAACTCATAACTCTTATTAATATAGTGATTATTCCCTTATTTTACAAGTGCAATTTTCCCCACTAAATCTATTTAATTCCATATCCTTGTGGCCAGAAAATAGATTTTCATTCATTTTCATCAAGGCTATTTTTTCTGCTGTTCTTAGTGGAAAGGAATCATGTGACACTCATAAAAGAATGTAGTCATTATTTTCTGCATCATGTGCTCTGCCGGATACTCTTGGTTCTTCCACTTACTAGCAGAGTGATCTTGGTAAAGTCATTTAATTCTTTGAGTACAGGTTTTATTTATCTGTAAAATGGAAAATTAATAGCTCCTTCCTAAACCCATGTCTCAGTAATGTTAGTCCTCTTCCTCCTACTCCAAACTATACTCCTGCAAAGAGTGATTCTTTTCATTAGTGACCTGAATCCATTTTCCTTTTTAAAGGACAAGGTGGCATAGCTGGCAAAGATCTTAGTCACCTCCCATCATGAGGACATTAAGAAAATTTTTTCACTGCTGGGACTGTTTTGATATCTTAGGTTGCAGCTTAACCTGAGACTTTCAGACTTCCAAAATGGAGTTCTCCAACAACTGGTATTTAATCACAATGACAATGGCATGGACTACACTGGGAAGCTAAGCGATTAGTAGGGTCCACTTGGCTGGTTGATAGTAGAGATGCAACCAGAAGTACTTTTCCCTGACTGGGTTGGATATTTGTATTTTATCTTGGATATACATTTGGTCAAAATTCCCAAGCCCAAAAATGGCTTCTGAAAAATGGTGTAAGTCACCAGGTGATTAAATTTTGCTTTAAAAGATTTAATCAGTACCAAAATAAATATCCCTGATTTCTTATGGAGGAAGGACAATCCTTTGTTTCAGAGAAGCACGAAAGATAAACATTTGTTAACATCATATGGTGGAGAATTGGGATTTGCCAAAATTAGCCATTTCTTTTATTCTTTACTTCTGAATATGATATAAATCTGGCCCAATCTTGGAATTAAAACATGAGTGGTCAAAAAGCCAAACTCAAGCTGGGCATGGTGGCATGTGCCTGTAATCCCAGTACTTGGGAGCCTGAGACAAGAGGACCTGAGATTTGAGGCCAGCCTTAGCAACTTAGGGAGACCTTCAGCAACTTAGCAAGACCCTGTTTCAAAATAAAAAATAGAAAAGAGCTGGGAGTGTAGCTTGGAGGTAGATTGTTCCTGGGTTCTAGACATGGATTTCTTTCTTACTATTCAGAGAGCCACTGACAGCCTCACACTGGTGAGAAAACTTGGTGTTAGATGAAGTAAATCGTCTTTGAGTTTTAATTCATTTTCTATTAGAGACCACCCTTTTCCTTGTCAGACAATACGGCTTTCCAGAAAGGCTCCCCCTGGGCCACACAGTGGCTAGAGTCCTCCTGTGGAGAATGTCTGGGGCTCTCTCTCTGGGCAGTTTCTCAGCTCACTGCCAAGTGCCCATCTGGAAACCTAGTGCTCCACATTCCAGCCTGCCTTATTATTGCAAAATAAGTGTTTTTGTTTTGTTTTGTTTTGTTTTTACTCTGGGAGATCTGTGGAGAAAAGACACCTATTTTTGTTCTGTTTTGTTTTTCTTACAAAATATAAATGCTCTGGTAGGCATTTTCTCTTTATGCATTGAAGGTCACTTCCCTCCATCGATTGGCAGAATGTCCTTGCTGGTTCTCCTCCCTGATCTGGAGAGATCAAGGGACGTGAACAGTGTCGAGTTAGAGGCAGTGTCAGGACTCAATCCTGAGCGTCCTTGATGATTATTTTCATGCTTACTTTTTTCCTCCAGTGCATGGAGTTTCCTCTTCATGCAACCTTTAAGTTCAGAAGTCCTTTTTCAGCTTCGAGGTCATCACCACCTTGTTTCTTAAGAATGTGAGAGCCGGATGTTGTGGTACATGCCTGTAATACCAATACTTGGAAGGCTGAGACAGGTTGGAGGCCAGCATTAGTAACTTAGTGAGACCCTATTTCAAAATATAAATAAATAAATAAAATAGGGCTGGGAGTATAGCTTAGAGGTAGAATGCCTACAGGTTCAATTTCCAGTACCAAAAAATAAGAAAAGGAATGTGGGAAACTTTTCTTCTGAAAAGTTACACATAAATGGGATAAAAACTCATTTCTCTTGGAATACTCCACGTTCGTGGATCTTAAATTCTCTTTGAAAAGCTGCGAGATGCTCTGAAAGTATGAAGTAATCACAGTGATGACAGGATTTCTTTCCTTATATATTCTTGAATAATAACAATAATCTTCTTAATATTAAATATGAAAAATTCATTTACACATTGGTAGGCTTGAAGCACCTTCAGTCCTTCAAGTTTTGCCATGTGACTGTCCTACTGCCCCCTTGTGGACATACCGACAACTTGCATCGTCTTAAAGACGGAGGTAGACTGACTTCGGAGTGTTGATGTGCATTCTTAGATATGTGCTGCCTTATTCAGGAGATAAGAAGGGATGAAAATCTCGAAAGTTGTATCCTTAGACTCTGAAATAATAATTACTTTAGGGCAACCGAGAAACATTGCCAAATAAGTTGTGTTTGGCTATTGTATTAGTCATGGTTCTCCAGAGAAACAGAACCAACTGGGTAGATAGAGATATGTAAGAGGGAGTTAAATATGGGAATTGGCTCACTCAGTTATTAAGGCCCAGAAGTCGCATGCCATTCTATCTGCAGGCTGGAGAACCAGGAAAGATCATGACACAATTGGTTGGGGGGTGGGGTGAGGGCAAGGGATTGTCCCATGGCCTGAAAACCTGGAGTTCTGATATCCCAGGGCGGGAGAAGATAGATGTCACAGCTCCAAAAGAGAGAGCCAACTGGCCCATCCTCCACCTGGCTGTTCTATCTGGGCCTTCAGTGTGTTAGATGATGTCTGACCACATGGGTCAAGGGGGGACCTTCTTTATTTAGTTTACTGATTCAAATGCTAATCTCTTCCAGAAACACTCTCATAGACACACCCAGAAAAATATCATTTTATTAGTTATCTGGGTGTCCCTCAACCCAGCCAAGTGGACACATAAAATTAACTATTGCAACTATCAAGTCAACCTAGAAACTGACAAAATTTTTGCTTTTCAGTGGAGTGCTTTAATGTCTCATGTGAACAGCCTGGGTGTGCCATCTTTATTTATGAGAGTAGCTTTACCGATTGATGTAGCAGAGCACAAGATGTCCAGGTTGTAGCCTGAGACATCATTTGCTATTCCAATTATAAATATCAAAAGACATAATCATATTGATTTCAGAGAGGGTGGAGGTTAGAGCAAAAATTCGATTAGATCAATCTGTGTTTTGTTTTCAAGCCCTTTTTTTTCCCAATATGACCTCACTGAATACTTTTACCCCCCTTTTAAGGCAAATTCATACTTATTCCTTTTATTTCTTTATATCCACTCTGCCAATCTCTGCTATCTAGTTGGTGTATTTATGCTATTTACATTAACATTCATTAGGGTTTAAACCATCTATTTTATTATTTTATTTATTTTTTTTAGTTCCTTCTGTTTCTTTTTCCTGGTCTTCTGGGGGTAGTTTGAACATTAGTTAGGATTCCATTTTGATTTATTCATAGTGTTTTTGAGTGCATTGCTTTGGGTAGTTTTTTAAAATAGTTGTCCTTGGTACAAATATATGTTCTTGGAATAAATATGTATGTGTGTATGTGTGTGCATATATGTATATGTATATATACATATAACGTGTACATACACCTATAATCATATATGTAATATTCAATACATATATTTTATATATAATACATATATAATTATAGCCTGTTGGCATCAACATTTGGTGTCAACGTTTTAGTACTTTCAGGGTAGCATGGCGACCTCACTTCCATTTAGGTCCCTTTGCCATCTGTACTACTGAAATGTCATTGTCTTGAGTCCCAGATGGTATCATGGCTGAAAGCTTGTGTTCCCCTTACAAATTCATACACCAAAGCCTGAATACCTAGTGTGGCTGTATTTGGAGATAGTGGCTATACGGAAATAATTTAGATGAAATGAAACAATGAGGGTAGGACTGATCTGACAGGATTAGTATCATTATAGGAAGAGACACTAACCAGTGGTGGATCTCTTTCTCAACATCCCTATTTCTGCAAGCACATGGCAGGGAGGTCAGGTTAGGATGTAGCAAGAAGTTGTCCATCTGCAAGACAGGAAGAGAACCTTCACTAGAAACTGAACCCTGTTATAAACTTCATCTTAGACTTCCAGCCACCAGAACTATGAGAAAATAAATTCCTGCATTTTAAGCCACCTAGT
This sequence comes from Glis glis, assembly GCA_004027185.1. Taxonomy (NCBI): domain Eukaryota; kingdom Metazoa; phylum Chordata; class Mammalia; order Rodentia; family Gliridae; genus Glis; species Glis glis. The sequence continues at coordinate 14,842 of PVJS01019010.1, read as the reverse complement.
TTGTGATACTTATGTCAGCCTGAGCTGATAATATGTAGAATGTCATAATTTTTGTTCTAGTCTTCAAACAATATTAAGAAAACTCATCAGGAGAAGAATAGTCTATTGTGTTTAGCCAAATTTTGGTTCTTTTCATCGTCATTATTTTTTCCTTTCAATACTCCAAGATTCCTTCTTTTATCATTTCCTTTTGGTTTAAAGAACTCATTCTTTAAGGGTAGATCTGTTAAGTGACAAAGTCGTCTGACAATATCCTTATTCCACTTTCATTTCTGAAAAATTGTTTTGCCAGATATAGAATTTATAGAACTGTTGACAGTTCTTTGCCTTCAGTATTTGAAAAATATGGTGCCACTTCCTTCATTGTTTCAGATGAGAAATCCACTGTCATCTAGACTGGAGTTTCTCCGCAGTTACTGCCTTGCCTCCCTCTGGCTGCTTTCTGGATAGTGGTTTTAGTGTTCAGCAGTTTAATTATGATGTGCCTAGCCATGGATTTCTTTGGGTTTATCTAATTTGAGGTTCTTAAGTTTTTTTTTAAATTGTAGACTTGTCTCTCTCCAAATTTAAGAAGTTTTTAGCTATTATTTCTTCAAATGTGGGACTCTGATTATATGATATTGGATCTTCAGTTATTGCCTGGATTAGACAGAACTGTACTAAAATTCTGAGTAAACTATCTAGTAGCAAAATTGACTGGGTAAAATTAATTTATTTTAGCTTTATTTCTTTGTTTTTTTTAATAAAGTGGGATATAATGCTAGAGCATATTGGACCTCTGTTTTTTTGTCCAGCTAGCCTATCCCTAATTCTATACACATGGGCACTCATCATTTTATCTGGGAACCTGCTCTTTCCCCACTGTATCTGGTAGGGCTGTTAATCATAACACCATCACCCTCCCCTTCCCACACTTCACAAGGATTAAACTTTTCCCACCCTAGAAAATGAGTTGCATGAGGCAAAAGCATTGTCTTGTTCACCCACTGCCTGGAACCATGTCTCCTCCGTGAGAACTTAATTACTATTTATTGCATGCATAAGTAAATAATGACTCAAACCTCAATACTATTTCTTTCCCAGTGTAGTAAAGGTAGCAAAATACTTAAAGGATTGTAGTACAAGTGAGCAACTGGCTTTGTGATGAAAAGCAGGAGTTTGCCGCGTTCACAATCAATGTTTCCATCTCTTTATTGCTCTCTACAGTTTCTCTCTTCCTTTGGCTACATCTATCTCACGGTACTTATCTAGATGTAGACTGTCTTGGTATTTTTTTTCCGATCTTCCTTATTTCTCCTCTCTTTCTTATATTCTTTTTTCCCCCTCACTTTTGTTTACATCTGTTTGACTCCTAATTCTGTACTTAACTGCTGCTTCACTTCCATTTTAATCTCCTTTTTTGGTTCAGCTCACTCTCTCTGAATCAGAGCACAACAGAACGCTAACATTTCTTTCTTACTTTTTTAGTATTTATTTGCTATCCTGTAGAATAAAATTTACCTTACCTTTTCTAACTGGAAGAAAATTTAATATGTTAAATTAACATATATATATATATATATATATACATACACATATACCATAAAATTGATTTACAGATTACATATATTTAAATCAAGTACTAAAATTAAATATATTTATAAAAGAATATATTTATATATTGCCTTTTATTTAATCTCTGACTTTTGATTAAATTTAATTTTCTGTGGGTTAAAGGCTGTTAATAGCAAAAAGTCCTGATTTCCCTGTAAACATGGTTCTGTCATGACTCTATTAAGGTAAGGTGAGAGCCACAGTGACTGTGACAAGCAGGTCTGATGACAGTAATGTGGATTAATCTCCATATGCTTGAGCAGCTGGTTCCAGGCAACTGAACAGGAAGCGCTCAGCACCAGCTCAGCATTTAGGGTGTTCGTTGACGGATGAATATTGAAAATGCACGTTCCGGATTGTCCAAGTGGAAGAACACATTGTGGCCAGGCATCTGGCTCTGCTGAGAGACCTGTTCTCTGACCCTTCGTTCACCCTGTACTCCAGACCTCAATTCTGCCCCTGCAGCAAAGAGCTAAAGAGCCTGGTTCCAGTGGAGAAGGAAGGCGGAGGTAACTATCCCTCTGTCTCTGCCAGAAGGACAGCAGGCAACTTTGCTAGTTAAGACTTCCCAAGTATTAACTGTAGCTCTGGCCCCTTTACCATGTTCCCTCTGTTCCCTCCCCTGTGCTAACCTATCGCACGTGCTCAGTGCTCTGCCCTCTCTACACTGCAGCCCCCAGGAGAAGGATTTTCTCTTAGAGTGAGTCAACACACTCACCTCTCCAATATTTTCAGCGCTGAAACTTGGAAACAAACAGACCTGTTTCTTGGGGCCTTGGAATACTTATGTCTCTCAATTTCTGGTCTCACTTCCACCCCCATGGCCCTAACAATATATGCCCAGGGCTCCCAATTAATTTGAATTGAAGGTTTGGTTGAATATTTTTATCCTCCTTATATTACCCTATAAATACTGAAATTGGACAAGATTTTTCAAAATATTTAAGTGACAATTTGTTGGTATATACATAAAGTGAATACATTTACATTGATTGGATAATTATTTATCAAGCTAGTTGGCCCTAAATCCATCTTAATTTTCTTACTTTTATTTTTATTTTTAGATAAATTCTAAAAATAATAATAATTAATAAAAATAATTATTTATCAACCTAATTGGCCCTAAATCTATCATAATTTTCTTACTTTTATTTTTATTTTTAGATAAATTCTAAAAAAATGATAACAATAATATCTAAAATTAAATAGATGGGGAGAAGAAACTCTTTCCAATCTTGAAATGTGTTCTCTGGGGATAGCTTATAAAGCCAGATTCGCAGACAGTAAATATAGTCCCATCCTTTTGCAATGAGGAACAAACAAACAAGCAGACAAACAGAGATCTAGAGTGTTAAACAATAATTTTATTCCATGCAACCTGAAGGAGGGCTGTTGACATTCCATTTCCAGGGATTATTCAATTAATGAAGTCAATTAATGCACACCACGCTTTGAAGAAACATCAGCAGGAACAAAATTAGCCTTTTGGGGGGATGTTTATGGGTTTTGTTGATTTCAGGAAAAAGAGTTGACTGATGATAAGGGCAGCTGCTGTGGGAAACAGTTTGCACCCAAATAGGAATGAGCCATAAGACCGAACAGATGTTGCATCTTCTTAGTGCTGGAGTACGGTGTGACGCTATCACATGCTCTCCTACCAGGAGGGTCTCAACTGGCGTCACAGGGAACTCTTGCAAGACTGCCATAGCATTCCACCAGCAGAGCATCATTTCTCAGAAGGCTTTTAATCACTGTTCTCTCACTAATCAAGAGCAACAACAACAACATGACTAACACTTAAACAGTAACTTAACCTAGGGAATTAATTTAAAGCATTTTATGATTATTCCAGCTAATTTTGATAATGGGGAAAGCAAAGAAGAAGAGTGGAGACTAGAACCTTTTTATTTTCAGGAGACAGATTTCTCAGATGCAGTCTTTGTGGGAGATATCTCCTTCTACCTCTCTCCACGTTACAAGGCAGCAGCACACAACTGGAACCAGACATAAGTGGGTTCCAGTTATTGATGTCCCCATCTAGGCCGTGCGCCTTGGATAAGTTACATCGGGCAAATTAATGAAGCACAATGAATCTCCATTTCTTCTTCGGTAGGATGAGGATGCGTATGCGTATGTCTGCCTCACAAAGTTAAATAAGATAATATATGTGATCATCTTGCTGTCATCTCCATCTTCTATATTCTATAAAATACAACAGATAATATGAAAATATATCAATTTACTAATTTTCCAGAAGACAGAGGAAGCGGCAAGAGGACTTCATATGTACAGACTGCTTGTAAAGGTACTTTCTGAATTTAGGAACATAAAAATGTAAAAAAAGAAAACTTGTGCCTAGAGTTTGAGAAAATACCACAGCAAATGCCAAAGAAATATTCACTTTCCTTCTCCTTCATATTAAGAGAGCAGACAGCAGAGAGCAGTTCCCTAGACATCCAAGGAGACTGGAATTGCTTGATGTTTATTTATAAGATATTTTATTTCTAGTATGAGTATGCAAAATCCGCTGGATAAGTTTCAAAGAATCCTAGCCTGAAATGTATGCACAAGTCACGTGGCCTTTATTTCTTGTGTTTGCAAATAAGATGAGATGGCCCACAGGTTCTGTTTTGTAATCTAGACACAATCCTATTTTCTTTTTTTTGGAAGCTGATACTGAGAGTGGTGCACAAACTGTATCTATTTGACTATTCAAAGAACACTTGTAACACAATAAGAAAATTGCAAACCCAAGGAAGATAGTTATGTCTGATCATTGTGAAGTCTATTTCTATTTTTACCAAAGTGAGGCATGAAGTTTTGTATATGCCTGTGTTGTTTTTGTTTTTTGGCAGGAGGTGGGGAAGTGGGATGAGTTTCGAGGGGACAACATGGCTCTATAGTTGTGAAATTATTTTCTTCCTAACGGAGCTGTGTTAATTGACTTCATTCTGATGCATTGATTGCAATCAAAGAAAATCAGCCAGGTCAGAGCTGGCAGAGTCTGGACTCAGAAACATGGGAGACAAGTAGAAATTTGAGTTTTTGAAGGCAGAGGGTGGGAAAAAATTATATATTCATATGAAAAATATTTTACACAATATGCAGTAAATATTAATATGTTTATATATTAATTATGGAAAATAGATACTAAGAGAAATATAAACACAATGGGTAAAGACAATACACAAACATTTTTCTCTGGGGAAATTACAAACTTGACCCAGTGCGGGGTTACTCTTAACCATCTCCTCCCCCAAACACATTTACAGTATCTCGGAGAATCTTCATTCAGGAGTCCTTGGCCTGGAGCCTGGCACATGCTTCTCAATTCTGAGCCATGGTGAGCCTCGTTCCTGTGTGTGTCATCCCCCGGCATGGCTGTCACTGCTTCTGTGTTCTTTCACCTTCACAGTTTCTAGCCAGTCTAAAGTATTTATTATTTCAGAATAGTTGGAAAGACTGCTGCTGCAATTTTTTTAAACAAAATTTTTCTTGTTGACAAAGTAAGTAAAACCTACTATTGTATTGGACATTTGCTGTGTTCTAGACAGGCACTTCAGTTAATTACCTAATTTAGTTTTCACTCCAGTCTTAGGATAACGATATTATTATGGCTGCTCCAGTTGAACACTCTGAGATTAACTGAATAATGAATGGTCATGGTGCTGAATCCCTGATCAGAGAGGCCTGAGGGTGCTGGTCAGGGGAGATGGTTAGCGATGATTTAGTTTACTGGTTCTTTCTTACAGAGCAGGAAAATGAGCCACAGAGACAGAAAGCAATTTGTTCAAGGACTTCCTGGGGAGGATTTTGGATCTGGGGACAGAATTTAGGACTGCCAGATACTGGTCCTTTCTGGGAAACCAGGTTCCCTCACAAAACAGAATGACACCTAGCCTAATACTGGTGGTCACTCGAGAGTCCCTGAACTGCTGATCCTCTGATGATGCACTCAGGCTCCCTGCAACCTGGACCAGAAAGGGGAGGAAGGATTTGTGGTGCGGGGCTTATCCTTTCTGGGTCAGAGGGCCCATCTGTACCTGCGCACTCAGGACCTCTGTCTGAGAGCTGTCTGATTATATCTCTCATAAGTAAGAAGTGATCAGATTAGGTATTAACTAAGAAATTGGACATTTGTAAAAGCACATTAAATACATATGAAAACAAAAGCATGTTGGGAAATAGAACAAAAACTTTGCTTTTCATCTCATGTCACCTCTTACCTCTGAGGGTGCAGCATCATCCGGGCCTATCTTACCTTCACAACCCCAAATAAGAAGAAGCAAGTGCTGGAGACAATGTCCCCAAGGTCTCCCACCGCCATCCACATCCAAGGAGTTCAGGGATCCCAACTATCGAACCTCCTTTTGCTGGGCAACAGGGTCTTTTCTCTGCCAATTTGCTCAGCCTGGATGTCTGTCTGCACTGATCAAGATGTCTTCCGCAACCTTCTGGTTGATGGAGCAAGCAGGAAAAGCCAATATTGTTTTTTTTCTCTCTCCTTTCAGCAATTTAACCTTCAAGGATTAGAGGCAAGTTTAGAAGGAACAAGGTGAGAGTGTAGAGGTTAAGATGAAGAAGTGAAGAGAGAGTTGTTACACAAGTTAAGGAAAGCAATATGATTTAATACCATATCCTCTGTGTCTTTATGCCCCAACCTAGGTGGATTCATTAGCACACTTCCAATTCACTAATATTCTCTGTGTTTAGTGTATAGTTCATTCCATTTACTTGAGTCTTTTTAATGTATCTATTTTTTATCTCTGTCATTGGTTATTTGTCTATGTGTTGTTGTTTTTATTTCTGTTTTCTTTCCTACTTCCTATTTCATTTAAATGGATGCTCTACACATATTTATTTTATAGTATTATTTAGATTAGCCCATAAAATTTACTACATCTGAAGTAAATTAGTGTTCTGTTTGCTGATGATTGGCTATCTTTCTTATATTTAAATTCTCATTGTTTTAGAATTTTGATTGATGAACTAATTTCAATAGGATTAATAAAAAACAGTTCTCTTCCTCAAAGCTCATCCCTCACCAACTAGCAATTGTATGTTTGTCTCTGCTTAGCCCCTGCTCCTGAGTCCAATCTGGACTGCCATTCTGGTGACACAGAGGATAGCACAGACTGAGTTATAAACAAGAAGCTTGGTGCACTTCCGGGTCATCAGGAAGGTTTACTTCCTGGTCATGAGGCAGCTTGTGTAAAGATACAACCTTGCCTGTGCGTGGCAGATTTTTTTGTTTGTTTATTTGCTTGTTTGTTTTTACCTTCTGTGAGTGGGGATGCCTCAACTCAGTCCATGAGTTTCAAGCACTGAGACTGGTTCATGTTCCACTTCTTGAGAGGAGCCCCCAGGACATTAAAATTGTGGGTTTTGAACCCATAATAGCCTCTGTGGACAAGCCTATGCCTGAGATTATGTAAAACACTAAATTACCTCTTCTTATGTAAAATGGAGATAATAATATGTACCTTTAGACTCAGGAAGAGTTGATAAAATATATAAAGCACCACATAGAGACTGGCATATAGCAGACCCTGTATAAAGGCTTTTTCTTATTTGAAAAATTATCTAGAGCACGCTTAACTTCTCACTCAGAAGAGCAAGTCCATGGGACATAGGGTTAGCTGACTCTTTTAGTGACAAAGTACCCCAACACAAAGAAAAACAGGCATAAGTCTGTTCTCACATAAATGGAGGAACCAACAAAAGTACACTCTTCACCAGAAAACGTAAAAAACAAACAAACAAACAAAAAGTTTTCTGACACCCAGGCTCAGGATGCTCAGAACTCCAATTAGAAAAGAAAAATGTGATTTGTTCATTGGACGTAGGGTTCAAACCAAGAGAAGATCTCTTTTGTTGAATGATATAATGGTAGCCTGAGTCTCTGTTGTCTACACACAATATTTAGAGGGCCCTGACCAGTGTCCTCTTAGTATGTAGCTCTGGGTCAACCTGATTGCTTTTCTACCAGCAGACCTTATTGTTGTATTTAATTTTGCAGGCAGACACATACTAAATAACTCTTATTAACAGTTGCTAAATGTGTATTCACCACTTTCTCCTTTTATAAATTATATTATTTGCATTCTTGAATAATTTGTATGGCTTATAAGAAATCAGAAATATAGTAGGAAAGAAGAATTGGCTCAGGCCCCATGTCTCTTTGGACTCTTCCCACCTTGAGCATGGTAGATTTGTAAGGACAAATACTAGTTTATTAGCAGATAAAAGCATGTGATTTTTTTCTGTTAAAAGAGACAATGGATAGGGTTTTCAATGCATATAATTTACTGTACAATTCTACAGAAGATGTAGTATTTCTAGAGAGACTGATTCTTTCCAAAAAGGTGGGATCTTCCGACTGTGAAGCAGCCATTATTCTAAGTAGGATGTGCAGTCTCTTAAATCATGAGAGACCAGTAAATCCCAGGTTCTAGCCAGTGATGCGTGACTAGATTCCAGGGGCAGATAGGAAGTTAGAAGCAGATAGCAAGAGATGTAGCAATGTGTTTCAGGCTGTTCCCTAGAGCTCCTATTTCCTCCAGTTAAGAATAAATAATCTCACATCTGGATATCTCACTTAACTCATGCCCATTTTTTGTCTCTTAAGAAATATGTGTAACCAGCCGGGCGTGGTGGCGCACGCTTGTAATCCCAGTACTTTGGGAGGTGGAGACTGGAGGATCCGGGTTCGCGGCCAGCCTCGGCGCTCTCTCTCTCTCTCTCTCTCTCTCTCTCCCCCTGTCTCTCTCTCTCTACTTAGTGAGGCCCTCCACAACTTCGTGAGACCCGGTTTCAAAATAAAGTATAAAAAATAGGGCCGGGGGTGTAGCGCAGAGGTAGAATGCCCCTGGGTTCAATCCCCGGTACCGCAAAAAAAAAAAAAGAAAAAAAAAAGAAATATGTATAACCATAATCAACAACATACTCCCATAGACACCCACAGGAGTACATTTAAAATGGGTCACTCACTCTGACTTTCTGGATTTAATGTCATTCCTTCTTTAAAAAACAGACGTGCATGCCAATTTTCTATTTCCTCTCACCATCTGTTACTATAAGCTCATAGACAAACTATAGTTATAAATCATTGTTACTAAAATTCTGCTCTTTAGTCTCATGGTATCTATTCATGTGTATGTGTATATGTGTATGTTTATAAATTCATATTATCTTGTAATCTGTGCAATTCTATTACATAAGGGGCAAAGTAATCTTTGTAGACATTGTTATCAGCCCAAATTTTGAGAATGTTGATTTAGAACTTCTGAGATAACCAACAATCTTTAAAAACCATTGGAGCCAGGTATGGTGGTGCACCCTTGTAATCCCAGTACTTGGGAGGCTGAAATAGGAGGATCGCGGGCTCACAGCCAGCCTCAGCTACTTAGTGAGGCCCTCCACAACTTAGTGAGACCCTGTTTCAAAATAAAGTATAAAAAAATAGGGCTGGGGGTGCAGCTCAGAGGTAGAATGCCCCTGGGTTCAATCCCCAGTACTGCAAAAAAACCCCACAAAACACAAAAACAAACAAACAACAAAAAAATTGGCCATTTTTGGCATCTTCTCTGTGGGTTAGATAAAAATTGATTCCTGTTTAGTAGCAGAGACTAGTCATTACAGAACAGACTTTGAATAGAGTTTAATTCTATTCACCTACATCTGTAGTGACTGCCCTGAGGAGGACATGCGTCTTCTCATTTGTCTTGTTAGCACTTAACCATCTTTGTTGTCAGCTCCGCATAATGCTTTTAGCCATGTGTTTGTAAGAGAGATATAGGAAAAATCAAAAGTGTGTTTCTTATTGTCTCACACTGTTAACACAACCTGCAACACAGAACACTTCACCTCTGATCACCAAAATGTGCCTGGGGAGAAAATCAATTCTCCAGCACACACCAACTGGGTATCTTTTAATTTAATTCAAGTCTCACACTGTCTACTTGCAGACAATGTCAGACACCATATGTAAAGTCTCAGTTTCACAAGATTTCTCACTACCCCCAGCCCTGACCCCCATTTCAGATGCCAAACACAAGTTAGGCGTTGTCGCAGACTATAAATTGTGTTTGAGTTCACTGAACTCAGAGAAACATTTACATTTACTTATTTGTTATAAAGGATATTACATAGGATGCAGATGAAGAGATGGATAGAGCAAGTTATGGGGTAGGGTGGGGCTTCCATGCTGTCTCTAGGCACGGCACCCTCCAGGCACCTCCATATATTTGGCTGAATATCTCCAGAACCAGTCCTTTGGGTTTCTATGGAGGTTTCATTATTTAGGCAGGATTTGTTAAATCGTTGGCCATTGGCCATCAACTCAACATTCATCCTTTTTCCCTTCCCCAGAGGTTAGAACAGGACTGAAAGTTCCAACACTCTAATCATGCCTTGGTCTTTCTGGAGAGGAACCCTATCCTGATTATCTAGGGATCACACGTCATTTCATTGACATACAAAAGGCATTCTTATCCCTACCAAGAAATGGGAGAGAAGACCAAATACATTTTTTTGGTTTTTTTGGTGGTACTGGGAATTGAATCCAGGAGCATTCTACCTCTGAGCTACACCCCCAGCCCGATTTCATTTTATTTTTAAACAGGGTCTCTCTAAGTTGCTGAGGCTAGCCTCAAAACTGCAATCCTCCTGTCTCAGCCTCTCAAGTACAGGGATTACAAGCATGTGCCACCACGCCTGGCCGATTTATTATTATAAATCACAATGTCGCAGCTCGCATTATGTGGTGCATCACAAAAGCAAAGACAAGCCGGGCGTGGTGGCACACACTTGTAATCCCAGTACTTGGGAGGCGGAGACTGGAGGATCCGGGTTTGTGGCCAGCCTCAGCTACTTAGTGAGGCCCTCCGCAACTTCGTGAGACCCGGTTTCAAAATGAAGGATAAAAAATAGGGCCGGGGGTGTAGTGCAGAGGTAGAGCGCCCCTGGATTCAATCCCCGGTACCGCAAAAAAAAAAAAAAAAAAAAGCAAAAACAAATGATCAGCAATGGAAAAGAATTCCAGGACAATTTTCTTAAGGAAAATAACTAAGATTTACTTTTTGACTATAATATTACACAGAAGAAACAGCAAAGAAATAAACTCTGTACATTTATCACAATACATTGAGCTCTAACCAATAACTTAAAAAGCAAAACAGGGTTCATAATTTATCCTTGCTCCAGAATGACATAGGCTGCATCTCCCAGTTACTTTTCAGTCTTTCTTTTTGGGCTGTCATCAACAGTGCTGGGTACTGGACTGTGAGGACTACACACAGTTTGGCATGAATAATAACTTTGTTTTACTTGCAAAGAGGGGTGATAAGCCCCCTCAATTTGCCACAGAGGTATTTTCTCATTTTCTTTCTGGATTCTGCATGGTAAGGGAATTATTTTCTTCTCACACCTGCAACATTTTGCTATCACCTTATCTGTGCTGTGGTATTAAAAAATTTAAATCCCTCTGGTGAATATCCAATTGTGACCTTTCTTTTTATGGAAGATGTATTCTGTTTCCAATTTTGCTTGGTCTGAAGCTGCTTCCAATGCAAATGAGTGCATGTCCTGTCAAATGCCACTAATAAACTCCCCGTCATATGGCATCAGAGGAAGATGTCACATAAGATGTCACCTTTATGCTTCAACAGAAGTCATCAAATGTAAACCTGGATGAAATAAGTCATTTATCCTCTGACATTAGAGTAAAATGTGTATGTGCATAATGATTTATTGTTGCTATTAAACTATTGTGTACAGAGCGACTTCACTTTCAGATCAGTGAAGATGGTTATTATACTTAATCTTTGTTTTTATACAGACTGACAAAAATGGGCAAGGTAGTCTTTAGGCAAAAAAAAACTAGATATGATAGTGCTAATATATAAAAGCTACATTGGCATCCAATGACCCAAATTTCAAGCCTACTCTGACCTTTTGTTATTTGTGTGACCTTGAACAAATCATTCCTTCTGAGCCATTATTTCTTCTCTGTAACCTAGAGGTAGTATTACCTGCTCTATTTTATTAGATCATTATCTGAGATAATAGTCTTGGAATCTATAAAGAACTACACAAGTACGAGGTGAAATTATTTTTAAAATGAGCCAAATTATTTTTGTCCAAAGGGTAAGCCAATAATCAAATTACTATCTTTAACCAAATACCCCTTTATTAGTGAGAACTTTATGAATGGAATATATCATATAAATATTTTGATTCATCATAGCACTTAGAGACTAGCAACAATAAATGAATGTTATTTGAGGCACATATGGTTTTTGACTTCAAGGTTGCTGATTGCTACAGTTTAGATATTGAATGTTTCCAAAAGGCCCATGGGTTGAAGCTTGGTCCCTGAGGTGGTGCTATTTAGAGAGAGTGGAACATTTAGGAGATGGGGCTTACTGGAAGGCTCTTAGGTTTTGGGGGGAGTGCCCTTGAAGAGGACCACTGGACCTCAGGTTCTTCCTCTTTTCCTCCTTGGCTTGTGATGTAAGTGGTTCTGCTCTGCCAGGGGTTCCTGACAAGATATACTGTCTTAATACAGGCCCAAAGCAATGGGGCAAATCAGTTATGGACTGGAACCTCCAAACTGCAAGCCAAAGTAAACCTTTTTTCTTTATAAGTTTATTACCTCAGGTATTTCATTATGGTGATGGAAAGCTGACTAATGCACTGGTATTAGGAATAATATGAGCTCCTAATCATTGCCTTTTGAATGCTAACTACTGTGCTGGGGATCACATATATCTCTTTCTCACCAAATTCCTGCTAATAATTGCCCAGAGGTATGAACAGGTGAGTCACTGGAGGCTCAGAGACAATTAGTTTAGGTCAGAGAGTTGTTATCAAGAGGAGTCAGAATTCATACGTGCCCAGGACCACACCCTTCTTGATGTATCAAGTATTGGACAAAGTCCTAGCATAGAATGTTGCAGCTAAATAATGAAATAAAATGCTGGAGCCTAGAACAGACCCAACAGACCACCATCGGGAGGGTGAAGAAAGTTGTCTTTTTCTCTAATGGCTGTTATGAGCTATAGAAAATGGTAGTTTTCCTTCATTTTTCATACCTTTTCCTTGAACTCAATTTTTCAAGAATCATCCAGACAATTGTTGATGTCCCTGCTTTCAGCTTCAGCTTTAATGAAAGTAAACCCATTACATTTTCAAAAGTAAAGCTCTTATATCTTTGATAACTCATTATTTTGAGTAAGTGTCCATTTAAACCCTATTCTTGGCAATCCACTACCACTAGTAATGATAGAAGTGAGCTGCACATTAAAGCAAACTTGCTATCATTAAGAACCCTATACTTGCTCCAAAGTGTGTCTTCCATAAGCTTCCTATCATGTGAAGAACAGGAACGACATACAGGGACAGAATTTCTGTGTCCTTGTAGGAAATTAATCATTTAAATGTGCAACAAAATTAAAAGTGCATGTAATTTCATTTGTCTTTCTTATCTAACTCATCAAAATTACTGTCTCCAGATGTACATATGATCTTTTCAAACTATCATGTTGGACATTTTCTCGTGCAATATGATTATAAAGATAGGTGTCCATGTGACATGCGGAATGGAAATTTTGCAATTAGCAGTAATCAACTCATACACGTATGCAGAGTGTCGTGCTGGGAAGAAAAAGAAAAAACAGTTTGATATGAAGGTCTTCATCTTTCTTCAATAGAATTATTGCTCATATGTACCCTTTTCCATTTAAAAAGCAGAATTATTATAATCTGCCCTTTGCTTCTATTATTGCTACTCTTTTCACTGAGTGACTCATTATAATCTTTCATCAGTTCTATTTATCTTTTCATGAATAAAATAGTAAGGTTTGAAATATGTTAATATCTTAAGATTTTTTGTTTTATATGTATTTGGTGTTTGAGGTTTAGATGTATCTATCCATCTATCCATATACATATATATATTAGCTACATAAAAATATATAATATATAAACACACACCCATTTATATGTTAAACTTCAACCTGTCAAAAGTGAGAAAGCAAGCAAACGTTCCTTGCAAACACAGAGATTTTGAGACAAATATCCAAACAAGAAAAAGCATTTTTTACTTATATAAGTTAACAACTAGAAATTCATTCAACACAGATATTGTTAATCTACAAAGTCTTAGGAGAGAGTCATACAAAAACTGAAGAATGCTTTGAACTATCTCAAAGAAACAGCTATGTTGAACAGGCAAATGTAGATAAATTCAGAAGAAAGAAAAATATATATTGCTAAGGTCTTAGTCTTTATGATTAAAGAATGTTTGCTTTAAATACATTTTTTATCTTATAAAGATTGTTTTAAATTTTATTAAAAAATTTGGATAGAAAATTTTATGCTTATATTGGTGTCTTAGACCTGACCATATCAGATTTAAAGGAGCTAGGAAGGGCATATATCCTGGATCCCTCTGTAGATGTGCACCCCCCCTCCAATGTGTGTCACATGTAGAGTGTATGCGATGATGGAGGGGCATCTCCCTCCCTGTACTGACAGTTACCTCTCTGGATGTCTGAATCATTCAGTCAACACTGAGTGCCTACTATGTACTAGGCATGCTTATACATTAAAATATATGCAAAGGAAAAACTAAGACATTGCCTCTGTCCTGGAAAACATCATAGTCCAATGAGAGGAGAGAAATACAAACAGTTTATTAAAATGCCAGTTAATAGGCAGGAATCGTAGGAAATGGTAGGAAAATGGTAGGAAATCTGCAGAATTCAAGATGAAATCAGAGGAGATCGTGATGGACTCAAAAGTAGTGTAAGAAGACCAGACTAAAGAGTGGATATTTTAAATGCTTTTGATTCCTTATATGTATTTATTAAGTTCTCTTATTTTGCTCTTTTTTTCTCTCTCTCTGTCTACTCTTTGTCACATGCTTAGTAAAATTATATAGCCCTTTTAAAATTCTTCAGTCTTAAATTCACCTTTCAGTTTTTACACCTGTCTTGCTGATGTTCTTATCAATGATCCAAATAATGAATTGTACAAAAAATTATATGTAGATGACCTCAAGAAACATGAATTGAGCTAATGTGCCCCCGAAGGTCATACCAAGAACATATGGTGGATCCGTAGAAGTAAATATTTTTAAATTATGAAATACTCAACAATGTAATGGGTTTCAGTGGAGAATAGTAAGATTTCTACCCTCAGAACAATTTAAGCTATGTTTCTTTTCTTTTTTTTTTTTTTGTGGTAC